>DVPS01000007.1:0-86415 GCA_018239305.1 Oxynetra semihyalina | reverse complement strand
CAATCACTATCCTTGAAGTTTGATCAACATAAAAAAGATGCACGGGGCTATACTATTGCCCCCTTAACATTATCCTTGAAGGATATTCAACATAAAAAGGATGGGCGGGGTTATGGTTTCATTACAAGTGATCTATCATCAGTGTCAAGACAAGCGAATAATTTTGACAATTTTTTTAGTGATACACCTCAAGGTCATCAAATAAGAAAAAATTTAGCAGAACAATATCTTCAGTCTACCGCCTGCGAAAACAACTTAAAAAGTAAGCTTTTGATTGATGACCTTTGTAAAAAACCTTATCAGCATGACATTGATAAAAGTGAAGTGTTTCGTCATTTAACATCGAGTATGTTATCACCTGTCGAAGCACGTCCTACTGCTAAACAATTATCGACAGCAATGGAAAAACTTGTCCATTATTTTCCTTGGGATCAAAAAAATAATTCTGAATTCGTAAAAAAAATGACTGAAAATAATCATTCAATGGTTAAAGACGCTGATCCTAATTGGTTTCGCACGGAAGAAAAAAAACAGCTAGAACCGTCGTTGCCTAAGCTATCAGCGGTTCGACAACCGCATAAAGAATTTCTTGATAGTGCCTTGGGAGTGACATCAACGACCAGTAGTTTTTTCTCCGCGAGTTTTGCGTATGGAACGCAACAAAAGCAAATTAGCGCCGCTTTACTTCACGATGAAGAAAATAAACAGCCACAACCGTCGTTGCCTAAGCTATCAGCGGTTCGACAACCGCATAAAGAATTACTCGATAATGCTATAGGAGTGACATCAACCCCAAGCAACTTTTTCTTATCGAGTTTTGCGCAAAGAACCCAAAAAGAGGAATCAGAAAAAATGGAATACCGAACCAAAATTAACCCTAAGTTATTCAGATAAAAACCAATCATTTGGCAAAAATATAATAATAATAGGAGTTCTTGTATGCCCAACCATTCAAATAAACAAAAAGAATCATTACCCGATGTTAATTTTTCAGCAAGCCATGATCAAGCGCGTCTAAACGATGAGATGTCCACAAATTTCAAAGAGTTTAAAAAAATACCCAATGCGCTAGAAGAAATCAAAACATCGCTTCAAGAAATGAGTCCTGAAGTAATGACACTTGCAGAACAACAGGATCTATGTAATAAGATCGAGGAGAAGCAAACAACCGCGATTAAGCTCGTTGAATATGCTCAACAAGTAGTCGAGAATCTGCATAAGACCGCTAATAAATTGAATGCTATTTATCAAAAATCTCCCGATGAAAAATTAAAAGCAGCGCGCTCGCTACTGACTGCGGATAAACCTTTAAATCAAGAGGAGCACTATCGATTTATAAAAATAGAACAGGCTTTAAGTAACGCCTGTATTATAAAATCAGCAGGCGATGAAACCATAAAATTTCAACTGGGTGTTCTTGCAAAGGCAAGAGAAAATAACCTTCTTTCCGAGTCTGAATTTAATCACTTAGTGATATTAAGATTAAAAGAGAACAACCTATTAGATGAGCATCGATTACGAATAGAAGGGGATATGATTCTTGAACAAACGCATTTAGGGATCTGCCAAGCAATCGACAAAGGCTTGTTACATGATTCTGATTACCAAGATTCTAAAAGCCTCTTTACACAACGGCTTAAAGGTATTGATTTTGAAAAATTAGACAATGATTGGAAGACGAGAGGGTATGAAAAGAGAGATTCTCTTTGGAGAGCACTAGAGGCCTCAAATGCGATGGCAGTGGAAACCAAGGATGGATTAGAAACAGAAGCTTTAAATCTACCCGAGATAGAGATGACCGATCCAAGCTATGAAGCAAACTTAGAGCAAAAAAACCAAGATTTACTGCATAAAAAGTATATTGAGATGATAAAAGAAATTTTTGCGCAATTAAACCAAAAAAAATCAAAATTTGTGGAGCTTATGGAAGAATTTATTCCAAAAAACAAAAGTAAAGCAATAATCATAGATACCATAACACCGACACCCATTGAAGCTATTATGAGGCTCACATTGGAACGTCCAAGCCGAGTATCCGATGAAGAAGCACTTAGAATTAATTTTGCTTGCAATAGGGCTGAATTAGAGAATCGCAGTATTGCAAACGAAAAATATATAAAGCTTTTGGCAGATCTATCATCTTCAGTGACAAATAATGGAGACGATATTCATGAAGAAACCCTAAGGAAATCCAAAAAAAATTTAGCTGAGCGTGACGAGAAAAGGAAAGAAACAAAACCCTGTCAATTAATGGGTATAGAGTTAGTCGATAAATATGTTGAAGTTATAACCCAGCGTTTAGAGACTAGGAAAAAAAACATCGAAGCCCAGATCAGTGATTTAGACAATAATTATAAAAAGCACTTTGATGAGTTTAGTCGATTCAAATTAGAACAGAAACATGGCCATTTATCGAGCGATAAAAAAAAACAAATTCGCAAAAAAATGTCTCGGGAAGAGAAAGGAAAATTAAATGCACAGTTGGAAGAGACCAATCAACAAGACGCTTTATGGAAACGGAGCGAAACGTTTATAAAAAATGTATACGATAAAAAAGCTGATATCATTAAACAAGAACGAATAGCGGTTTCAGCGGAAGAATTAAAATTTAGAGATCTTGTGCTAAACCATGATAAAAATCACAAGGGTAATCAGCGACAAATAAATGTTTTTCAAGATGGAGTCTACCTATCAAATGGAAAAAATAAATCTGTTTCCACCGTATTAGAAAAAGAAAAATCAGACACTTCGTCGGATAAACACTCTCAACCCAGATTATCGGCCAATCGGACGTCACACAAAGAAAAATTTAGAACATTATCGTCATCGTCTTTAAGTTTATTTTCAACAAATTCCGTCAGTGATGGCTTAAAAAATCAACAGCAGGAAGAGTTGTCAGAGGTAAAGCAGCGTATAAAAATAAAGCGACATGGATAGCATTGAATCAATCAAACATTGAACTAACCGATTCTTCTGAATTGATTCGACAAATGGTTTTTGCTAACATTTCACTTAAGCTCAATTGTCGAATCTTTTTGCAATGAATGGCTTGGTCACTTAAAGGCACGGTATCGGTGACTACCAGTTCGTTGATAAAGGAGTTCTGAATATCGTTGATCGCATTGCCCGATAACACCGGATGCGTACAATACGCCATCACTGAATGAGCACCATTTTCTTTTAGCGATTTGGCCGCTAGACACAAAGTGCCGCCGGTGTCGACGATATCGTCGACGAGCAAACAACTACGGTCTTTAACTTCTCCGATAATATGCATGACTTCGGTTTTATTCGGGCCAGTACGGCGTTTATCGATGATAGCAATGTCAGCATCATTAAAACGTTTAGCAATCGCGCGTGCTCTAACTACGCCGCCGACATCGGGTGACACAACAATTAATTGTTCATGGCTTTTATAAAGTTTTTGACCTTCCATATCGCGTAAGATTTCTGGTGTGGCATAGACATTGTCGACAGGAATATCAAAGAATCCCTGGATTTGATCGGCATGCAGATCGACCGTGAGTACCCGACTAATACCTACCGCGGTCATCATATCGGCAACCACGCGCGCAGTGATGGGAACCCGTGAGGAACGAATGCGTCGATCTTGACGGCCGTAGCCAAAATAGGGAACGACAGCGGTTATTCGTTTAGCGGATGCACGCCGTAAAGCATCGGCCATAATAATGAGTTCCATTAAATTATTATTAACCGGTGGACAGGTGGGTTGCATAATGAAGACATCTTGTCCTCTGACGTTTTCTAAAATCTCTACCATGATTTCACCGTCACTAAAATGACCAACGGTGGCTTTACCTAATTCTTTGCCTAAATGGTTAGCGACTTTTTCAGCTAAAGGTCGGTTAGCATTACCCGTAAAAAGCATCATTTCAGACACAGATAACCTCATCGTGTTAAATAAAAGGGATAGATAGGTTGGCTGGGGTGCTAGGATTCGAACCTAGGAATGCCGAGATCAAAACCCGGTGCCTTACCACTTGGCGACACCCCAATTTTTCATTATTTGGTGTAAAGGTGAAGTGGTTAACCCTTTACATACAAAGCCTCGATAAGGCGCTTTAATTTTTTCTAGCAATGTTTCAGCGGCTATTTTTGACTTTACTGTGGCAAAAATACACGCACCAGTCCCTGACAAGCGAGCAGGAGCATAATGATTTAAGAAGTCTAAGCCTTCGGCAATCATCGGATAATCCTGCCTAACGATCGGTTCAAAATCATTATGTGTTGTTAATGATCCGCTTGAAAAGGTTTGTATTTTGATGGGTGTTGTGTTGTATGTCAATCGCGGATGTGAAAAAAGTTTTGCTGTTGAAATGGTTATCGGTGGAATCATTACCACAAACCATTGTTCAGGTAATGTTATTGCCTGTAATTTTTCGCCTATGCCTTCAGCCCAGCTACTTTTACCATGAATAAATATCGGTACATCAGCGCCGAGTGTGATACCTAAGTGGGCTAACTCCTTTAAAGAAAGCTGCAATTTCCATAAATGATTTAAAACCACCAGCGTGGTTGCAGCATTGGAACTGCCTCCGCCTAAACCACCGCCTATCGGAATGCGTTTTTTTATCAGGATATCGACACCGGGGGAATGTTGCGTTTTATTTTGTAATAAGCGCGCCGCTTTGACTACTAAGTTATCTTCATCGGGGATGATGGCTGGACTGACTGGATCCAGTAAGGATAAGCATGTGCAATTTATTTGTGGATCATGACGGACGGTAAACGTTAATTCATCGCAGTAATCAATCAGTTGAAAAATTGTTTGTAGTTCATGATAGTGATCAGCTCTACGTTGAGTGAGATGTAAAAAAAGATTTAATTTAGCAGGGGCTGGCCAATAGGTCATGGTTCTCTCATCGCAGTGGATTGTTGGCAAGTCGTGTAACTTAGCAATCGGACTATAGACATTGAGCAAGTCTACCATGCAACTGGGCAGGTGTTTTTATTTAATGTCCCAGCGGTTCAATTTAATTCGAACTTGCCATTGACAATTGGAAAGTTCGATGCGATCCGGCAAATCAATTTTTCCAATATTAGTAAAATGTTGATACACAATGCGCCAACCAGCTTGCCGGAGTTGCATCATACGATTATAGGCGTCAAGATGACTGGTATAACGTAAATCAGGAGCAGGTAAACCACGTAACCAATAATAGAAATGCGATACCGGTAAATTAAATCCTAATTGATCGTATAATAATTGTTCTGGAGTAGCGGCATGATAGGTTTTTTGATGCGTGGTTAAATTGACTTGATAAGGATTACCGGTGATGACCACGCTTTGTGTGCCTAAGGGTCCAAAGAAATTGAGCTGATAATTTCGATAGTTCTGTTCCAAGCTAAACGAAGCATTGATACCATGGCCGAAGGTTTCGCGGATGGCAAGATTGCCATTGACACGGAAATTCTGTATGGCATTCAATTGTGCTTTCCGGTGTACCCAAGGAAGATAGTGACTCACTATTTTTGGTTGAGGAACGGGCGTCATCGTTTGCGTAAAACTCGCACAACTGCTCAGAAAAACCGCTAAAATAATGATACTAATCTTTTTCATAAAAAATTTATCAGTAACCTATACCATGAGGTCGTTAAGTATTCTATGCGCCTAACTCGTATCTATCAACCACAAGCTGCACAGAGCGGACAAATCGTCAATCTATCTAAAGAGGCCTCAGGACATGTAAGTCGGGTGTTGCGTTTGCAGATCAATGATAAATTCATTGTGTTTAATGGAGAAGGCGGTGAGTTTCAAGCGACTATTATTGAACTGACTAAAAGCATGGTGACGGTTAAATTAGGTGAATTTGATGCAGTGAATCGTGAATCGCCGCTGCAAATTACCTTAGCACAAGCAGTACTTCGATCTGAAAAAATGGATTATATGCTGCAAAAAGCGGTGGAATTAGGTGTTAGCCGTTTTATACCCTTATTAACTGCGCACAGTACACTGAAGCTAGCACCTCAACGTTGGCAAAAACGTTGTTTACATTGGCAAGGTGTGATGCTGGCGGCCTGTGAACAATCAGGAAGAACGCGTTTGCCGAAATTAGAAAGTCCAATGACTTTTGATCTTGCAACAACAGCCATTAAAGCCGACCAGCGGATTATTTTACAGCCCGCTGCTAAACAATCTCTGCGTCGCTTGTCTAGTTGCCAGAGCGTTGCAATACTGGTAGGGCCGGAAGGCGGGTGGTCAGAAAATGAATTAAAATGTGCGCGTGATGCGGATTATCATTCAATTCAGCTAGGGCCGCGGGTGATGAGAGCAGAAACCGCGGGTTTAGCTGCAGTCAGTATTTTACAAAGTTTTTACGGTGATTTTTAAACGAGGTGATGTTTTTAATCGCCTTGCTCTATCTTAATTGAAGCTAGGTCACCCTTCATCTTCTTGTTGTCTTTGTTGATAACAATGCCAAACTCATTGTTCAATTGAGAGGTGAGTCCATCATCCAATTTTTTTGAATTCAAAAAGTGACTTATTTGTTGAGTGAGTTGTGGTTGATTTAAGTCCGCTAAACTATAATGGGCCAATACCTGAAAAAAAGCCTTATAAGCCTGATGCAAAATATCTTTTAAAGAACAATGGGGGCTAATCATACAATGATCATTGGCTGGATTAAAACATTCGACTAAATAAAAATGAGATTCGGTTTTTTTTAGTATCTCGGCGAGTGTATGATTGAGTGAGGTATCGATTAATCGAAGTCCTCCGCCTTTACCTTGTAAGGTTTTTATATAACCTGAATGCGCTAAATGATGAACAACCTTGACAAGATGATTTTTAGAAATTTTATAAAAACGGGCTATTTCTACAATCGTTGCGGTCTTTTTGGGCATGTGACACAAATAAAGTAAAACTCGCAAGGAGTAATCAGAATAAAGTGTTAATTGCATAATGAAATCGATTGATAGGTTAGTAAACTTGACAGATTTTTTACCGAATTATAACATGTATTTTTAATATATATATAAAGTTCACTGAATTAAATACTTTGATAACAAGGATGAAGAGTTTTATTTCATGTTATTTTAGAAAGATGCTTTAGTCGTTTATTATTCACCTTGGGAAAATTAATGATACATCTTGATCCGCTTTTTTTATCCCGTTTACAATTTGCTTGGGTAATTGCTTTCCATATTTTACTACCCGCGTTTACCATTGGGTTGGCGTCCTTTATTGCTGTGTTAGAAGGGATGAGTTTTTTTACAAAACGTAGCATTTATTTACGTCTTTCTAACTTTTGGATTAAAATATTTGCGATTTCATTTGGAATGGGTGTGGTATCAGGGATTGTCATGCCCTTTCAGTTTGGTACCAATTGGAGTCGTTTTTCTGATGCAACCGCGAATGTTTTATCTCCCTTGTTAGCGTATGAAGGCTTAACCGCTTTTTTCTTAGAAGCGTCTTTTCTGGGTGTGTTATTATTTGGCCGTAAATTGGTTCCACGTTGGGCGCACTTCTTTTCCGCATTGATGGTGGCTTTCGGAACCTTATTATCGGCTTTTTGGATTTTAGTCGTGAACAGCTGGATGCAAACACCTGCTGGCTTTAAATTAATCAATGGTCGTTTTTTTCCTACCGATTGGTTGGCGATTATATTCAACCCTTCTTTTCCTTATCGATTTGCACACACGGTCATCGGTTTTTACATCACCACCGGTTTTGTGGTGATTGCGGTGGCTGCCTATTTTATTCGTCGGCAGCGATTTGCTCAAGAAGGTCGAAAGATGTTTTCTATGACCACCGCACTGTTAACCATTTTAGTTCCCTTACAAATTGTTTTAGGTGATTTACATGGTCTTAATACCTTAAAATATCAGCCGGCAAAATTAGCGGCGATTGAAGCCCATTGGTCGCCTGAAAGACGCGCACCGCTTACCTTGTTTGCGATTCCCGATCAGAAAAAACAAATGAATCATGATGCGTTAGAAATACCTCTCTTGGGTAGCATCATTCTAACCCATCATATCAATGGACTTGTTCCAGGATTAAAACAATTTCCTGTTCAGAATCGTGCCCCCGTCATTATTCCATTTTTTTCGTTTCGCATTATGGTGGGCCTGGGTGCAATCATGTTAATGTTCATTTTAATAAGTTTATGGTTGCGATTTAAACATCGACTCTTTGATACGGATTGGTTTTTGAAATGTTCTCAATTTATTGCACCGATTGGTTTTCTGGCCATATTAGCCGGATGGGTAACTACCGAAGTCGGACGTCAACCTTGGACCGTTTATAATTTGCTAAGAACCTCTCAGTCGGTTAGTCCTTCACTGACCGGTGCGGATGTTTTACTTTCTTTATTAGGCTATATGTTGGTTTATCTAATTATATTCCCTGTGGGTATTTTTTTAATGACCAGAATAGCACGGAAAGGGTTTATTGATGGGCCCAATGCCCCTATTGCAGGACAACAACCCAGCAATCCTATTTCATCTCCGCCGGAGTTTTCAAATGACAAATAATTTGATTATTTTATGGACATTGATACTGGGCATCGGCATTTTTTTCTATGTGTTACTGGATGGATTTGATCTCGGTGTCGGCATTCTTTACGCCTTTGCACCGAATCGCGAATCACGTAAATTAATCATGAATAGCATTGCCCCGGTTTGGGATGGTAATGAAACTTGGTTAATTCTGGGTACGGTGGGATTGTTAGCGGCATTCCCTTTGGCGTTTGCTATCATTTTTCCTGCGGTTTATTTCCCTGTTGCGATTATGTTGCTGGCATTGATCTTTCGTGGTGTGGCGTTTGAGTTTCATTTTGATGAAGTGGCGCATGTCACGTTGTGGGATCGCGGTTTTAGTATTGGATCGTTAATTGCAACCTTTGCTCAAGGTATTATTTTAGGTGCTTTTATTGAAGGATTTGCCGTGAAAGGTCGATTATTTGTCGGCAGCTCTTGGGATTGTTTTACACCGTTTTCATTATTTACCGGATTAGCCTTGGTTTTTGGATATGGTTTATTAGGTGCGGGGTGGTTAATTTTAAAAACTGAAGGCGAATTACAAAGGTCTGCCCGTCACCAAGGAAAGATATGTTTAATTGGTGTCATCATTGCAATGATTATAATTTCTATATGGACACCGTTTGTGGATAATTCTGTCTATCAACGTTGGTTTACATGGCCAAATCTACTTTATTTTTCACCTATCCCGCTCATTGCTGCCGTCTTAGCCATCGTGGAATGGCGTTTACTCGAAAAATCTAATGATATTATGCCTTTTTTTGGGGCGTTAGCCTTATTTTTACTGGGTTATTTAGGTTTAGTGGTCAGTTTATTTCCGATGATAGTTCCTTTTCATTTTACGATTTGGCAAGCCGCTTCTTCTCCCGAAACCCAACTGTTTCTTGGAGTGGGTACGCTGATTTTATTACCCATCATATTGATTTACACAGCATGGTCTTATTGGGTATTCTGGGGGAAAGTCCAAGCAGACGTAGGTTATTAATGGCTAATCTTGTTTCTACCCCTGAGTCATTGAGTTGAACTGCATGAGTTAAAAGAGTTTAGCCGAAGCGTTGATCAATCTCTATGATGAGCATCACAGCCAACCTAAGTGGATTAATGCGTACACATTTTAAGAGGCTAACAACCAATGTTCATTAATCCTCACGACATGTTTATCAAAATAAATATTCATTTATGTTATATACTCAATTCAATAAAGAAAATTAAGATTCAAGTTTAGGTTTAGGATGGGTAAATTAACCACCATCCACAACCCGCATTGGAAAATTTTTGATTTTTTCAGTGTCTCTTCACTTTATTAATTTACAATTACTATGGCAAAAAAAACGAAACGTATTATTGATCCTTATGCAGCACGTGAAGCGAGTAAATACGATAATCCCATTCCTAGTCGCGAGTATATTTTAGATTTCTTAAAAAATTGTGGTCATCTGGTCAAAGGCGATGAACTTAATCAATGTTTAGGTTTACAAGATCCTGAGCGTCAAGAAGCATTACGGCGACGTTTACGAGCAATGGAACGCGATGGACAAATTGTTTTAACCCGTCGTGAAGGGTATGGCTTGCCCGATAAAATGAATTTAGTGCGTGGTCGAGTGATAGGTCATCGTGATGGCTTTGGTTTTTTAGTTCCGGATGATGGCAGTGATGATCTTTACTTAAGTGCGCGCCAAATGCAGTTAGTGTTTCATGGCGATAAAGTGTTAGCGCGCGTCATTGGCACCGATCGCCGTAATCGACGCGAAGGTGTGATTGCTGAGGTATTGGAACGCAATACACCATCTTTAGTGGGTCGTTTTTTTAAAGAGAATGGTGTTGCTTTTGTAGTGCCATCGAATAATCGAATCACTCAAGATATTTTAATTGGTGTTGACGATGAAAGTGCCGCAACTTCAGGACAGATTGTGGTGGTCGACATCATTCGTTTCCCAAGTTTTCGTCAACAAGCGATAGGCCGTATTACTGAAGTACTTGGCGAACATATGGCGCCGGGCTTAGAAATAGAAATAGCCATACGTAACTATAATCTTCCGCATCTCTGGCCCGATTCGGTACAGGAAGAAATTGCGGCTTTACAAGCCGGTGTACTGCCGAGTGATGAACAAGAACAGCGTGTTGATTTACAAGATTTAGCTTTTGTGACCATTGATGGTGCTGATGCAAAGGATTTTGATGATGCGGTTTATTGTGAGCGCCAAAAAAGACAATGGCGTTTAGTCGTGGCGATTGCCGATGTGAGTCATTATATCACTCCGCAAAGTGAATTAGATAAAGAAGCCGAAGCGCGCGGTAATTCGGTTTATTTTCCAAATAGTGTGTTACCGATGTTGCCTGAAGTACTTTCCAATGAGCTCTGTTCATTGAAGCCTAAAGTCCAGCGCCTGTGTATGGTTTGTGATATGCTAATTTCCAGTAAAGGAGAATTAAAACGATTTAAATTCTACCCGGCACTGATTCATTCTCGGGCGCGTTTAATTTACAATGAAGTCGCTGCGTGGTTAACCACGAATAAGTGTCCTACCGCGTATAAAACTTTATTACCTCATTTAAAAAATTTACAAAGTCTCTATCAAGTATTACGCCAAACTCGCGAAGCGCGTGGCGCGATTGATTTTGAGACCACTGAAACTCAAGTTATTTTTGGACCAAATCGGAAAATTAAACAGATCATTCCCAGTGTGCGTACCGTGGCACACCGTATTATTGAAGAATGTATGTTACTGGCCAATGTATCGGCAGCCCATTTTTTATTGAAAGCTAAAATTCCGACGTTATTTAGGATTCATGCTCCACCCGCAGCCGAGAAATTAGCTGACTTGAAAAGCTTTTTAGCGGAATTGGGTTTACGTTTTCCAAATAAAAAAAATAATAAAACCCCCACGCCCGAAGATTATTCACATTTGTTAAAAATTGTGGCCGATCGACCCGATGCGCATTTGATCCAAACCGTTATGTTACGATCGTTGAGTCAAGCGATTTATAGTCCTGAAAATATGGGTCATTTTGGTTTGGCATTTGATGCTTACACCCATTTTACTTCACCCATCCGTCGTTATCCCGATTTATTAGTGCATCGAGCGATACGCCATGTCTTAGCCAAGCGTAAACCCAAGAATTTTTTCTACGATAAGATTACTATTTCGCGTTTGGGTGAACATTGTTCGACGACTGAACGTCGTGCCGATGAAGCCACCCGTGAAGTGTTAGATTGGTTGAAATGTGAATACATGCGTGATCGGGTGGGTGAAACCTTTGATGGAATTATTACCAATGTCACCGGTTTTGGTTTATTTGTTGAATTGAAAAATATTTATGTCGAAGGCTTAGTTCATGTGACCGCTTTACATAATGACTATTATCAATTTGATGCTCAGCGTCATTGCTTGCAAGGTGAACGTACTGGAATAATCTATCGTTTAGGCGATAGCATCCAAGTGAGAGTAGGGCGGGTCGATTTGGATCAACGTAAGATTGATTTTGAATTAATCGAACCTGCCGTCCAAAAAGCGACAAAGAAACATAAAAAATATAAAAAAAAGTAATTGCTTAATGTGATTTGTTCAATATCAATTGCGTTTCGGAGCTGTTAGAAGAAATAATTGGCATAGCTCGATTGAATAACGTTGTGGTTTGCATGGGCTTTTCATTGTATAGATAAATAGGCCGTTGAATTTTTTCTTTTTCACTTTTTATATTAATTTGAGCGTAAGCGTTCAGAACAGCGGCTAAGATTAAACCCAGTGCCAGGCCCATAGCCGGGAGCAGTAGCGGTGAAAAAGGGGTTAAACCTAAGGCAATTAAACTACACATAGCGGCTAAGCCGATTATTAGGCCAATTGAAAGCGGAAACATGCAAAAATCTATCTGAGTAGCCCGCCAATCAGCCAGCTTAATCGGGAGGTCATCTAATTCATTTTGATATAACAACCAATCTTTAAAATGCTTAGCTAATTTTTTTTTAAATTGCTTCGATTTTTGTTCGTTAGAAAAATCGAATTCCATAGTGATGGGTAATAATTTTATTTGCAATGGAGTGGTTTTTTCAATTGAAAAACGAATGTTGGTAAGCCCTTCAACATGATGACTTTGGTGAATATCGATTATCTGTAGATTTAAACAAAACTCAATCGAGTTGCTATCCTCTCGGCTATTGACCTGTAATATAGAATTCTCAAAGGCACTTCCGCTTTGGTTGGTGCAATAATAATCAGTAGGAAGGAGTAGCGAGAGAGCGAGTGCTGATAAACTGCCAGGGATCCAGACCGGTTCTACCAGACATAATATAATGGAGGATAAGACTTCTTTGTTGTCAATGTGATAGCTTTTTTCGAAGGCTTCTTGTAACTCTTCTAAACTAATTTTTTTTAAATCCAGCGTCGTCTGTAGTTCTTCTAAACTAATTTGTTTTTGCTTAATGACGCTATTAAGGTCTTGAAAATTAATCCCTTCTTGCTCGAGCGTCTCAGGCAGATCATTTACATTATTTTGATGCTTTGCAAGCACTGTGCGTAGTTTTTGTAGAGAAATTTTTTTTTGTTCGAGTGCATCCTGCAGATTCTTTAATCGATGGAATCTTTCTTGTAATAAATCAGTGATTGCATAGGCGCCACCACGAGCAATATGGAATTCATTACTTGCGGTGAATTCGAAAAAATCTTGCTTTTTTAATCTGGATATGTCTTCATGAGCCTTTTTAAGCCCTTGGATCACCGTCTTTTGTGCGGGAGAAAGTAAAAATTTTAAAAATTTATATTTAAAAAACTTGAAATTTTCAGGTCTTATTTCAAGTGTTAAGCGGAAGGGCATGTTTTAACCTTTTTTATCACTATAATCCTTTTAGCAGCATAGTAAATTTTATCATGGGTCGTATGGTTAAAAAAGAATTTATTTTTGGTTTTCATGCGATTAATGCGTTATTAACATCGCATCCAGAAAAGGTCTGTCGGCTTTATCGTCAAGACGGTAGGGATGATAAACGGATGCAAGCGATTTTACAATTGGCTGAAACTCATGCTATTCCAATACAAAGCTTAACTAAGCAGCAATGTGATAATTGGTCAAAGGGTGGTGTACATCAAGGTGTATTCGCGGAGATAAAAACATTCAAACCATTAAACGAACGCGATTTATTGGACTTGTTGGCGCACCGACTGCAAGACCCCCTCCGCGCACCTTTTTTGTTAATCTTAGATGAGGTTCAGGATCCACATAATTTAGGTGCCTGCTTACGTTCTGCTAATGCAGCCGGGGTTGATGCGGTCATTATTCCTCAGGATCGTTCGGCGAGGTTGACCGCAACGGTACGAAAAATAGCCGCGGGTGCCGCTGAAACCACCCCAGTTTTTTCTGTCATTAATTTGGCCAGTACCTTAGATAAATTAAAAAAGGCCGGAGTTTGGTGTTATGGTTTAGATCACGCGGCGACTCAGCTGATTTATGAGACGAGATTGACTGGCGCATTGGCATTGGTATTGGGCGCAGAAGGCAAAGGTTTACGACGCTTAACCCGAGAGCGTTGCGATGAATTGATGGCTATTCCAATGGTCGGTACGGTGAGTAGTTTAAACGTGTCGGTAGCCGCTGGAATATGTTTATTCGAAGCACTTAGACAAAGACAATAAAATCCAACTATGATAGTATCTGTTACCACAATGTCTTGATAAAAAAATACTCTTTTCTACGTGACATTGCTGCATTGTTGCTCAACTTGCAATCCGTAGGTATCTTGAATACACTTCGAATGCTTCTCAGCAACCTTGCTAAAAATTCAATGGCTGTGAGTCCATGTAAGAGTGTTGCTAACAGAATCAACTTTTATTAAAACTGCAAGGAGACTTTGATATGTGCCGTAAATTCTTCCCAGCCATCGTGATCGTTATTGCTGTTCTGATGGCTATCGCAGCAAGTCTTGCGAAACCTGAATCAGTGGATACGATTGTAATGGTTTCACGATTCTTTGATATTATGCTGCCCGTTTTAGCCGTGGGTGCATTAATAAAGTATTTATGCTGCCCTCGCTCTCATTCACACAAAAGCTGCCATTGTGGTTGTGAACATTGCAAGATGTGTAACAATCAATAAGATTAACTATTTTTTACCCATTCTTAATCGCACTGACTGTTAATTGAAGCTTAGAGGTTAGCGCGCCTCTATTAAAACTCAGATCCCGCGGCTTAAAACGCGGGTATCAAAAAAGTTAATTGAATGAAATTTTCGTATGACAGCGCTTAATCAAGATAGCTATTACATGCACCAAGCTTTAAAAGAAGCTCAGCTTGCAGAAATGCATGATGAGGTTCCAGTCGGTGCGGTATTGGTACTGAATCAACGGATCATCTGTAGTGCTTATAATCAAACACTCACCCAGTGCGATCCGACTGCGCATGCTGAAATTTTGTTATTACAACAAGCGGCCAAACAATTAAAAAATCATCGTTTATTAGAGACAACATTATATGTCACCTTAGAACCGTGTTTAATGTGTGTGGGTGCAATGATCCACGCACGAATTAAACGCTTGGTATTCGGCGCTTATGATTCGCGTGGTGGGGTCATAACAACCCAAGAATCTTTACTAAAGGGTCGTTATCATACCTTTGATTTTACCGATGGAATATTAGCAGAATCCTGTGCAGAAAAATTAAAGCTTTTTTTTAAACGCAAGCGACAACAGTCAATAAACACCTTGATTCAATCGGATGCGGAATAATTAGTATATTATCTTTAAGCTCATTGGACTTAACGGTTAAGTATCATATAAATGATAAGTATTAATATTAACAGTTAACAAAAAGTTTTTTTATAGGATAATAATATGTCTAAAGATGCCCCTTCTTCCGATTTATCCAATGAACCAAAAATAGAGCAAGCCTTACAACACAACCCAGATTCAGAGATGAATCTATTCATTCCAAAAAAAATTGTTGAGATAATCATCGCCCTCGGTGGAAATAAAGAGTTTTATGAACATATCAACAAAACTTCAAAGGTAGAGCTTAACGATTCTTACCAAACCTTGGTTCTTCAGCCATTCAAAAAACAGATTGAACAACGTCAGCTTCAATCTCAAGGTCATTCTGCAGAGGATTTAGCATCCGAACTGTCGACTCGATTACAGTTAAAAGAAATTAATGATTTTAAAGTATTGTATTGGTTGGCACGGGCTTATCAGTTAGAGAGTATCATTGACTTAATTGAAACGGAAAAAAACCATCATCCAATGCTATTCCTATCAGAAACTAGAAATAATGTCGTTTTTCAAAGTGCTAAACTAGGGGATCAAGAAACTTTTAATAGGCTATTAAATCTCGCAAATAATCCTTTAGAACGAATGGCTATGCTAACCTCAGCCATCGACGGTGCTTGCAAGGCTGGGCAAGTGGCTTTTCTTCGCAAGCTTGAACAAGCCTATCAAAAAGAGGATGAAACAAGTTATCAACAATACCTCAACGAGAATGGTTTAAGTTTATTAAGCAATGCGTGTGCCAGTGGAAATCTAGAGTCTGTGGAGTTTATTTTAAATAGATTACCGGATCATAAGCGAATGATCAGTGAGGTTGATCAAGGATATCAATATCATCCGCTAAGGGAAGCTTGTCGAAGTGGAAATACACAGCTTGTGGATCGGTTACTTAAACCTTTTACTCCGAAAGAAATTGATCGGATTTTTTCACCGACTGTTGAGGAAACTAAAAATTTACCGCTTCCTTTAGCTTTTGCTCATATCTTAGCTCATGATGAGCTCGCTATGAGCAAACATATTTTAAAGAATGTCGTGAGTGCTGAATGTCGTGAAAAATTAGTGACTTCCGAATTTTTTGCTCAATCGTTAGCGCAAGCTTATGGCAAACAAGACAAACAAAGATACTTGGGACTTTTAGCTGAAGTGCCTCATCAACAGTTTGAGTTTGTTCGACGTGCAGTTAATTTAGCCATAGATAAACCCGATCAAGAGCTTGTCAACTCACTATCTAAAACTGATTGTAACGATTTAAATAGCGGATTTAGGCCTAAATGTAATGCTGACCTGGACGATTTTCATGTTTTTTCTAAGCCGAGTTCGAGGTGTGCAAAAAATGAATCTATAAAAAAAATTCGACTGAGTGATAATCTACTTTTTAGCGATCCAAAACCAGAACGATACGAAAGTGAAAAAGATAAAAAACAACAGCAACGAGCTGGTTTAGCTAAAAGCTAATGAACGCTTTTAACGGAAGTGTGGTCAGTTAAACGATAATTGCGTAACTTCGGTTCAGTATTTGACGTATTTCTTTATAGTCTACATCCCATATAGTTTATGCTAATATAGCTATTGGCATGTAATTGCTGGGCTTATAAAGTTGATAGCAAAGCGATGTCGCAAAAGAGGATTTTTTGCATCAGTCCACTCATAATGGAGTTTGAAAGTGTAAGTAACTGTCCGCTTTGACTTAGCGGTAGTATTGATTGAAAGTAGGAGGGATGGCTGAGCGGTTGAAAGCAACGGTCTTGAAAACCGTCAAGGGGGCAACTCCTTCCAGGGTTCGAATCCCTGTCCCTCCGCCAAAAAAATTAAATTGACAAGAGGAGTTGGCGTTCCATGATTAATGTCGTTATCGTTGACGATCATGCCTTAGTACGTTTAGGTATGAAGCGCTTGTTAGAGGATGTTCGTGATATAAATGTTGTCGGTGAAGCTGAAAGTGGCGAAGCGGCTATTAATTTAGTGAAGGAATCCAAACCCGATGTGGTATTAATGGATCTTAAAATGCCGGGTATCGGTGGATTGGATGCGACTCGTCGTTTAATACGCGTCAATCCTAAACTTAAGATTATTGTCGTTACCGTATTTAGTGAAGGGCCTTTTCCTGATCGGTTGGTGCGTGCGGGTGCAGCAGGTTATATCACTAAAAATACCAATGCTGAAGAGTTGATTACTGCCATTCGTAAAGTGGTTGCCGGTCAAATTTATATCACCTTAGAAATTGCACAAAAAATGGCTTTACGTCAGGTGTCTGATGCATCTAAATCACCTTTTGCACAGCTTTCTGAGCGTGAATTGCAAGTGATGTATATGGTGACACATGGTACTAAAGTGAATGGCATTGCCAAAAAACTTTGTTTAAGTCCTAAAACTGTAAATACTTATCGTTATCGCTTGTATGAGAAATTAGGTGTGCATAACGATGTTGAATTAACCCATCTTGCTTTACGTTATGGCTTATTAGAAGAAGAAGAAGGTTATGCTGATAAAGAACAAGATACTGATTTGAAGTAACGTTGTCCAACCAGCATGTTAGTTTTTCCTAATCAGCTATTGGCTTGTTTTTCTTGGGTTTAGGGTTGGGTTTAGGGTTTAATTAATAAAGGTGACTTTTCTGAATCATTTTGCGGTTGTTCATGGGTTGAGTCCATCTTAGGGGTACAAAAAAATTTTGCTTGACCTTGACCTTGACCGCTGCAATTCTCTAAATGATTCGTAACCGCCATAGACAGCGCTTGAAAATCGGTTGAGGCGGCTGAAGTGGCGAGTTCAGTAAAGAATTGATTGTGTTTTTTGCCGATGATGCCTAAGGTTTTTGCTTTATCTAAGTCGGCTTGATATTGACTCACTAAGGTGATCAATTCTCGTTGATGTCCTTCAGATACCAACTGTGTCACTAATCTTTCAAGTAAACCTTCAGTTTGGTAAACTCCATTTTCATAAGAAGTCATTAATCTAACATTTTCAAAAACCTGAAAGTGGTATTCTCCAAAGGTTTGTTTTTGCCAACCCCATTTTTTTTGTGTAGCACGCTCAAAATCTTGTTTAATTTTTTGGATATTAAGTTCATTGGTATTCGAAATTAAGTTAACGACTTGATTTTTTTCTAGGACGTAGTTGAGACGTTGGCTAGCTTGTGCATTCCATACAATCAACGAATTCCAGGTATTTTTTATTAGTTCTGCACTGTTTTCGGGAGGAAGAAAATAGAAAATTTCTTGCAATCGACTGATAAATCTATCGGTATTTATTTTCCCAAGTTTGTAATCATTCATCGCACCGTTCATTGTGAAATAATGGTAGCTTATCCATAGCTTGCTATACCATTCATAATGCAACCAACTGTTTGCATAATCGTAATGTAACTTGCTGAAATTATCCAATACGCTATCGATCGGCGCCAGTTCAGGAAGTGTCGATAGATTAAGAATATAAACACTGTTGTCTTGACTTGTTAAGCTTGGTTTAATGTTGTCGAGTAACATAGCTGATTTTCCTGATGAGTTCTAGGGTGATGGGTGAGAGTGTCCTAGGATAGTGATTAAACGCCATACGTCGCCATAGGAAGTTGTTCTACCGAATCACAAGAAGATTCGATAGATGATAATGAATCTAGGAGTGCCAATGATAGCATCGATCCACTGGCAGAATAGCGTAATTCCTTAAAAAAATTGTCTTTGCTCATGGTATCGAGTGCTAATTTTTTTGATATGTTGCTCGCTTTTCTATAGAGATTGACTAGTAATATATCTTCTTTAGTTTTATTTTGTGACGTTAAATAAGTGATTAATTGGGTGAGCAGGCCAGAAGTTGATTGAAGGGTGAACAACTTAGTTAAAATACACGAAGATTGTTCGACTAAGCTTTGATAAAAATAAGATAAACAAAGATAGACGCTGCCGATGGATGACGTTGTTAAATTAGTGTTTGCGCTTGCTTGAGAAGTTGCGGTAATAGCGAGTGGAAAAGCACCTACTGGCTCGGTTAAATTTTCCACCAATGATAATTTTTTGTAGCCATTTTGTTTGAAAAGATCCAGAACTTTTTGAGCATGTAATGCATTCGTATCACCAATAAAATAAATGGATAGACCTTGCTCAATCAGTTTCATGAGCTCCTCAAATACATCATGCAATTCTACATCAAATTCAATCAAAGAATTCCAAGCCGATTCAAAATCTAAGGTTTTATCGTTCGATAATTTAAAAAAACTCAATGCTTCTGAAATAAATTCCTGTTTGTTTTTTTTTCCTAGATTAAAATCGGCCACAATTTGCGATTGCAGAAGTTTATTTAATTGTTTTTGACAAATTTTTTCATGATCGTGTAATTCTTTTGCGCCAGCGAACAGTTCATCAAGAGAGTATCCGAGTAAATTACCTAAACGTTCGCCGGCTTTTTTTTTATTAAACTGTATGAATAAAGCTAAAGGGAGGATTAAAATATTTTTTTGTAAGAGCAGCATAAAAATCCTTTGCTATTTGTTATAAAATATTGGTTTTTATCTTACGGTTTTTCTTGCTCAATAACAAGAATCAAAAAGTTGAAAAATTTATTTTTTTATCCAATAGATAATATTTTTTTATAAAAAAAGCGATTAAAAAACTAATCAATGAAAACTGAAACTTAATTAATGAGTCAAAAATTTCACAATTGCACATTATTTTAGCGAAAATTTCATCAATAAAATTGAATATTTAGCATAAGTCTAGGCTATAGACTATGCTTCGTAAGCTTGGTATCGAATAAAGGGTGCTGACGCTTTGTTGGATTCTAGGTAGGTTGCAAGGCGAATCCTAAGCCTGTGCGTGGTATTCCATCTTTACGTCAAAAGGGAGGTTTTTTTCAGATGTCTTTATTAAAACCCGTCGCATTGCTCTTCTTATTGGTTTTTTCTACCAGTCCAGTCTGGGCAGACGATTGCTGTACCGAATTACGTCATGAAGTGCAAATGATCAAAGATCAACTCAAAATGCAACAAAACCAACAAGTTAATGCGTCTAAGGAATTGAATCAACAACAGGCTACCACCAAAACTGGCTTTAGGGGCGTGGGCGTGTTAGTGGATGCGTTGGCGACACAATTTCCTAATTTACCGGCCTTAAAAACCGTAAAACAAATATTTGATAACTTAAATAAATAAAATATACTGATTGCTCCTCAAGGTGTGCAACATACATCTTGAGGGTTATCTTTTTATGATTGGGTGATTGGGTGGGTGCGACTGATGAGCGTCTAAAACAGCAACTTGCGTTTATGAGTCAAAACGCCGGTGTTTATTTATTCTTAAACGCTGAGCATCAAGTTTTATATGTAGGAAAAGCACGGAATTTAAAAAAGCGACTGAGCAGCTATTTCCGTGGTCAGCAAAGTAGTCGCGTTACCTTGCTAATGCGGCAGGTCACTGCTATTGAAACCACTAGCACCGAAACCGAAAACCAAGCATTATTACTCGAAAGTAATCTCATTAAACAACTGAAGCCACGCTATAATATTTTATTACGTGATGATAAAAGTTATCCGTATATTATTTTTAGCAAGCATCAAAGTTATCCGCGCTTGGCATTTTATCGAGGTGCGCGCCTTAAAGAATATCGTTATTTTGGACCTTTTCCGAGTATTTTAGCGGTTAGAGAAACCTTAAATCTACTACAAAAATTATTTAGAATTCGTTCTTGTCAAGATAGCTTTTTCCGCAATCGGACCAGACCCTGTTTACAGTATCAAATTAAACGTTGCACTGCGCCGTGTGTGGGACTGATCACGCCCGAAAATTATCAGCGCGATGTCAGAAATACCGTGTTATTTTTACAAGGAAAAAATCAAACGGTGATTGACGATTTGGCTAAGCAAATGGAAAAGGCCGCGCAGGAATTAGATTATGAAACCGCTGCGCGATTACGTGATCAAATTACCTCGTTGCGTGAAATTCAACAGCAGCAAGTGATTACCACCGGCCAAGGTAATTTAGATATTATTGGTTTAGCGCAGCAAACGGCTCATTATGGATTGTATGTGATGAATGTGCGTCACGGTCGATTGTTAGGTGGTAAAGCCTATTTCCCAAATGTCCCCACCAAGCATACACCCGCGGAAGTGGTATCGGCTTTTATAGGTCAATTTTATTGTCAAACTGAATTTCCACATGCCATTCCTGAGCAGATTATTTTACCATTAAAAATTGAAGAGCAATCATGGTTTATGGCCACTTTAACGGAACGTTCTGGACATAAAGTCAAATTATTGAATAAGCCGAGTGGTGAAAAACTTCATTGGTTAGTATTGACTAATAAAAATGCACAGCAAGCCTTATCCGCACATCTCTCCGATAAACTGGCTTTTTATAAGCAACTTGAATGTTTACAAACGGCATTGCAGCTGGATAATTTACCACAGCGTTTAGAATGCCTTGATGTGAGTCATACTCAAGGTGAGGCGACGGTCGCGGCGTGTGTGGTATTTGACCAGCAAGGTCCACGAAAAATGGATTATCGCCGTTATAATATTGAGGGTATTACACCCGGTGATGATGTCGCAGCGATGCGCCAAGTACTGCTGCGCCGCTATCAACATTTAAAAAATGAAGAAAAAAATTTACCGGATCTGTTGTTGATCGATGGTGGCAAAGGTCAACTCCGCCAAGCTGAACAGGTTTTAGAGGAACTACAAATTAGCGGTATTTTGATTATGGGTGTTGCCAAAGGACCAGGGCGACGACCCGGTTTAGAAAGTTTATATCTTTCCTCACGATCCCAAGCGGTCACTTTACCCGCTGATTCACTGGCCTTACGTGCTATATTAACGATACGCGATGAAGCCCATCGATTTGCTATCACCGGTCATCGGGGACGACGCGCAAAAAAAAGACGCACTTCCACACTGGAAGATATTCCTGGTATTGGTGCAAAACGGCGACGCGAATTATTACGCCAATTTGGTGGATTACAAGCGTTGCAAAATGCCAGCGCCACGGATCTCGCTAAGGTCCCTGGGATTAGTAAACGGTTAGCCGAACAGATTTATTTAGCTTTAAAAGCATAAACTAACCGGTTACACTAAATACGTTAAACTTTTGATTTTGCTGATGACTGGTATACACCCTATGGGTATTCCTAATATATTAACTTTTATACGTATTATTTTAATTCCGTTTTTTATCTTATTGTTTTATTTGCCTTTTCGTGGCAGCCATGTGTTGGCAGCGATTATTTTTATCTTTGCGGCGATGACGGATTGGTTAGATGGTTATCTAGCACGCAGTTTGGGTCAAGTTTCTAAACTAGGCACCTTTCTCGATCCGGTAGCAGACAAATTAATGGTGGTAACGGCATTAATACTTTTAGTCGGTGATCGTGCGTTACCTTATTTAGAAATTCCAGCCATTGTGATTATTTGTCGTGAAATTATGGTATCGGCATTGCGTGAGTGGATGTCAGAAATTGGTAAACGAAAACAGTTGGCAGTGACGATGCTGGGTAAAATAAAAACAACCTTACAAATGTTAGCGATCATTCTCTTGTTGCTTTACAAACCGGGTGCATGGAAAGGTTTTGCTTGGTCCGGTTATATTTTACTTTATCTTGCCGTATTTCTAACATTATGGAGTATGTGTTTACATTTAAAAGCCGCTTGGCGTGATTTATCTTCTTGACAGCATTTTTCTTGCCGTTACAATATCACCGTTTTGCGGGAATAGCTCAGTTGGTAGAGCGCAACCTTGCCAAGGTTGAGGTCGCGAGTTCGAGCCTCGTTTCCCGCTCCAAAAGTTTTTATAAATAAATAGATTTAAGGGCTGAAGTATTTTTTGTTGTGTTCGAAAATGGTTGTTGAGAAACGGAATGTCATGAGAAGTCCATGAACCGGAACCCAGCATTCAACACAGCGTAACAAAAAGACAAAGCCATTTTATAAAGAGATTGGCTGGGTGGCAGAGTGGTCATGCAGCGGCCTGCAAAGCCGCGTACGTCGGTTCGATTCCGGCCCTAGCCTCCACAAAAAGGAAATTTCATGCCAATGAGTTTGTTGGCAAGCGTTGTGAAAAAAATGCAACCGAAGTCTATGCTAAGATGAAGATTGCGAATTGAGCGACAACACCGTCAACATCTCAGTGTGAAGGATTGACAAAACGTAAGCCCGGGTGGCGAAATTGGTAGACGCAAGGGACTTAAAATCCCTCGGTGGTAACACTGTGCCGGTTCGAGTCCGGCCCCGGGCACCATAATTAAATTCACAGTAATGTAAAGTAACCCAATGACATTTTTAGTCACTGAAAAATGTATCCGTTGTAAATATACTGATTGTGTTGAAGTCTGTCCTGTCGATTGTTTTTACGAAGGGCCGAATATGTTGGTCATCGATCCTGACGAATGTATTGATTGCGGTCTATGTGAACCAGAATGTCCAGTGAAAGCGATTTATGTTGAAGATGATTTACCTGAAAAGTATCAAAAATTTTTAGCATTGAATAAAGAACTTGCAAAGCAATGGCCGAACATTACTCAGCGCAAAGATCCACCTGCCGATGCGGATGAATGGAAAGAGCAAGAAGATAAATTTCAATATCTTGAAAAGTGATTATTCGCCTGCCTATCTCGTCGTATGCCATTTTATAAAGTAATCGAATAACACATCCTAGAGTTCAATTTTTTTCGGATTAAAAATAGTAATGACCAATTGGCTAATGCTACTATAAAGGATAAATTGCAAAGTCAGTTTTTAAAGTTCGGACAATCACACTGATGAATTTTTGTTTGCTTTAGCCGATACGATGGCGCACAGTTAAACTATAACTAAAATGTATGTCACTTAAATTATTAGCCATTGATACCAGCACCGAAGCGTGTTCGGCAGCCCTGATGGTCCGAGGTCAAATTCTCGAACGCTATCAATGTATACCGCGTGCGCATACTCAACTCATTTTACCGATGATGCAAGCGTTGCTTGATGAATCAGGATGTAAACTTCGCGATCTGGATGCGATCGCTTTTACCCGTGGTCCTGGTAGTTTTACAGGAATACGTATGGGTGCCAGTATTGTGCAAGCCAGTGCATTTGCAGCCGATTTACCGGTGGTGCCGGTGTCCAGCTTGCAGTGCTTAGCGCAAATGGCTTATCGTGAGTTACAGGCGCAGCAAGTGTTAGCAGCCATTGATGCGCACCTACAGGAAGTTTTTTCAGCGACGTATCGTTTGGATGCAGAAACGGGACTGATGCAAGCGCAGTGTGCCGAACAATTAGGCTTACCACAACACTGTCTCGCCAACGGTTTAACCCATTTCGTTGGTGTTGGCAGTGCTTGGGATCATTATCATCAAGTCTTTGAAACTCAATTCAAGGATCAGTTGCAGCAATGGTTTCCGCAACGCTATCCTAAGGCGGTTGATGCTGCGGTCATTGCCGCCGATGCCTTTCAACGTGGTAACATGGTCACCGCAGGAGAGGCTTTACCTACTTATTTAAGAGAAACCGTGGCTGTTCGACGAGGTTGTGATGGATAAATATTTGCTTAGTATTCTAGTTTGCCCATTGTGCAAGGCCAGTTTGGTCTATGAAAAATCGGCTCAAGAACTTATATGTCGTTTTGATCGTTTGGCCTACCCCATTCGCGATGAAATTCCTGTCATGTTAGAGTCGGAAGCGAGAAGAATAACCTTAGAAGAATATGATCGCTTAAGTTAAACGATGCTTTTAGCTCATGAGGATAAACCGCTTCTCGATGAGATCTCAAGCATCGACTCAGTGTTGTTATTGATAATCACCGTGCGACTCATCAACGCATCAGGTCAGTGAGAGCATTTTTTAGCATTAGGCTATTGTTCTGCTCAGTTTTTTCATAATGAATACATCCTATAACACCATTCCGAGCCCAGCATCTTGCTTATCTATAAAAGAGCAGCAATCTTTAATTAAAATTTACAATTGATTGCTGGTTTTATCCGATATTTTCTATCGATGTCGGTTACGAATATGCTAGACTTACCTGATTTAAACCAATCAGATCGTGGTATTTGATTTAAGAATGATAAGGTCGGTTTCATGACAGATGATTTGCAACAAATTATTGATCAAGCAGCACAATCGATTGCCGAAGCCAAGCGTTCTTTTGATGTAGAGCAATTACGCAGTGCTTTATTAGGGAAGAAAAGTGCACTCCATGATTACCTGAAAAAATTAGCGCAACTACCTGCGGCGGAGAAACCTAAATTAGGTCAAGCCGTTAACCAAGCCAAACAACAAATTGAAGCCTTACTCCAAGCACAAACTGAATTATTAATTAATCAAGAAATTAACGCGCAATTGGCGCGTGAAAAAGTCGACATTACCTTAGCTGGCCGTGGGCAATCGAATGGTAGTTTACATCCGGTAACACGTACTCGTCATCGGATTGAGAATTTTTTTACTGGAGTGGGGTTTACCACAGAACAAGGCCCCGAAATTGAAGATGATTATCATAATTTTGAGGCATTGAATATTCCAAATAATCATCCCGCACGGGCTTTACATGACACCTTCTATTTTGCGAATGGTTTACTGTTACGGACGCACACCTCACCCGCACAGATTCGGGCAATGCGCCAGACAAAACCTCCCATCAAAATGATTTCACCGGGTCGGGTTTATCGATGCGATTCAGATGTCACCCATACACCGATGTTTCATCAGATCGAAGGGTTGTTAATCGACGAGTCGGCAAATTTTTCTGAGTTGAAGGGGTTGTTAACCCAGTTTTTACAGGTTTTTTTCGAGAGAAACGATCTGCCGATTCGGTTTCGTGCGGCTTATTTCCCCTTTACCGAACCTTCGGCTGAAGTGGATATTCAATGTGTCATGTGTGAAGGAGTGGGCTGCCGGGTATGTAGTCAAACCGGATGGTTGGAAATTTTAGGTTGCGGCATGGTCCATCCCCATGTATTAGAAAAAGTAGGTTTAGCACCCGATAAATATCAAGGCTACGCGTTTGGTATGGGTATTGATCGGCTTGCTTTATTACGTTATCGAATTCCCGATTTGCGCTTAATGTTTGAAAATGACTGTCGATTTTTAGAGCAATTTTAATATGAAATTGAGTGAACAATGGTTACGTGAATGGGTTAATCCTGATCTGACGGTTAAACAACTGGCTGAACAAATGACCTTAGCCGGTTTAGAGGTTGCGACTGTCCACCCAGTGGCAGCTGATTTTAGTCAAGTGGTTGTAGGCGAAGTGCTGAGTGTGGTTGCGCATCCTGATGCATCGCGTTTACAAGTCTGCGTCGTGGATATTGGCCATGAGTCTCATCTACAGATAGTCTGTGGTGCAAAGAATTGTCGAGCGGGTTTAAAAGTTGCGGTGGCTCAAGTGGGGGCGCAATTACCCAATGGGTTAGTGATTAAAGAAGCCAAGTTACGCGGTGTCGTTTCTCAAGGAATGTTATGTTCTCATCAGGAGTTAGGGTTGGCAGAAACCAGTCAAGCGTCTGGAATTTTGGAATTGGCTTCCGATGCACCGTTGGGTAAGGATCTTCGTCACTATTTGCAATTAGATGATCACTGTTTAGATGTTCATCTAACCCCGAATCGTGGTGATTGTTTGAGTGTTAAAGGTTTAGCACGGGATGTTGCGGCGATAACCCAACAGACCTTGAATGAGCCGACCATTGTAAAACAGCCCGCCGTTATCGAGGATAAAATTAAGCTGAGCGTCGCGGCAACTGAATCGTGTCCGCTGTATGTGGGTCGGATTATTCGCAATATAAATTCACAAGCGAAAACGCCAGTTTGGATGCAAGAACGGTTGCGCCGAAGTGGGATACGCAGTATTCATCCAGTGGTGGATGTCACCAATTACGTAATGTTAGAGCTAGGTCAACCTTTACATGCGTTTGATCTTAAGCAATTAAATCAGGAGTTGTGTGTCCGCTACGCCAAGGCGCAAGAACGTCTTACACTTCTCGATGGTAAACAGGTGGAATTAGATTCAACATGTTTAGTGATTGCCGATAAAAACCAAGTGCTTGCGATGGCTGGGGTGATGGGCGGTATCGATTCATCCGTCACTTCAGACACTCAGGATGTATTTTTGGAAAGTGCTTTTTTTACTCCTGCAAGTGTAGCGGGTCGCGCTAGACATTACGGACTGAATACCGATTCGGCCTATCGATTTGAACGCGGTGTCGATCCGGCGATGACTGAACCGGCTATCGAACGGGCGACTCAATTACTCAACGACATCGTTGGCGGACAAGCAGGACCGGTGATGCAAGTGGTTTCAGCGGCTCAGGCTAAACCACACATCAACTTTTATCCGGCGCATCTTCAAAAATGCTTAGGTTTTTCTTTGGATGAACAAAAAATCCTAAGTATTTTTGCAAGCTTAGGAATTCATGTACAGCATAAACAGGCTCAGGTTTGGCAAGTAACGCCGCCCACTTGGCGTTTTGATCTCAGCTTAGCAGTGGATCTGATTGAAGAATTAGCGCGAATTTATGGTTATCAACATATTCCGGTGAGTTTAGCCAATAGTCCTTTGACTTTTGCAACGCAACCAGAAACACAACTTCCGTTAATGCGTTTGCAAAGTTGCCTTATCGACCGCGGTTATCACGAAGCGATCAATTATAGTTTTACAGCGCCGAAATTACAGCAAACACTGGTTCCTGATGCCACTTCACTTCAGTTATTAAATCCTATTTCCAGTGAACTATCAGTGATGCGCACCAGTTTGTGGCCGGGTTTATTAAATGCGCTACGTTATAATCAACAACGACAACAATTAAGTTGTCGTTTCTTTGAAATCGGGGTTTGTTTTCAGATACACCAAGAAAAGCTGGAACAGCAAGAGTATTTAGCCGCCGTTGCCAGTGGACAAAGTTTACCCGAACAATGGGGTGTTGCTAATACTCCTTTAGATTTTTTTACGATGAAATCGGATCTAGAAGCGTTGTTGAGCTTAACTGCAAAATCTGACATTCAGTTTATGCCAGGGACACATCCTGCTTTACATCCTGGTCTATCCAGTCATTTACAACGTGATGGTAAGACCATCGGACATTTTGGTGCTTTACATCCAAAGATTATTGCTGAGCTCGATTTAATTGGCCCAGTTTTTTGTTTTGAAATACAAACTGCTGCAATTAATACTCGAGAATTACCACAATTCAAAGCGTATTCTAAATTTCCTATGGTAAGACGAGACATTTCTTTTTGGATAGATAAAAAATATCCGGCACAAACGCTATTGCAGTTCGTGAATCATAAAGCAGGGGAGTTATTACAGCGTTGTTTTTTCTTTGATGTTTATTTTAATGAACAAGAACCACAAAAGCGTAGCTTGGCTTTAGCGTTATACTGGCAACATCCAACCCGAACCTTGGTGGATGCTGAAGTCGATGAGTTGATGCAAAAACTAATAGCGCATCTTAAACAGCATTTTGTTATTCAACTACGGGATAGTCTACAATGAGTTCAGTATTAACCAAAGCGGACTTGATTAATAGCTTAAGACAACAAGAGCCCAGTCTCAGTCGGCCGTTAGCAACCAAATTAGCGGATGCTTTTTTTGAAGAAATTGTATTAGCCTTAGAAAGAAACGAAACGGTAAAAATTTCTGGCTTAGGTAGTTTTCGGCGACGCAGTAAAAAAGAACGACCGGGTAGAAATCCGAAAACCGGTGTGTCAACGGTGGTAAGTTCCCGAAATGTCGTGCTATTTCAAGCCAGTCAAAAATTAAAATCGCAATTGAAGAATCAAAAACGTTAAATGATTCTGGTAAAGTTGACAACACACCATACAGTAAGAAAATGTTTATTTCGTCAATCCTATTAAAGTTGCGTATTGAAGATTAGAACATTACAATGTTCGCTTTTCGGGGCGTAGCGCAGCCTGGTAGCGCACCTGCATGGGGTGTAGGTGGTCGCTGGTTCAAATCCAGTCGCCCCGACCAGTACCTTAACGCGCTGCTGTATCTCTTTGCCGGCTTAGTGTAGGATAAATATACGACATAATGTATTATCTATATCAGGAGATAAGTTATGGCAATTTATGAAAATATCCTAGTAGCGATAGATTTACATCCTACCTGTGATGAAATTATCTTGAAGCGTGCGCATGCCTTAGCGAAAGGCGGTCATGTCAATTTATCAATTCTTCATGCGGTTGAACATATCAATGCCTATGGTGTTGCACAAGCCTATCCTGCGGTGATTGATTTGGAAGGCGAAATGTTGGCCGAAGCACAAAAACAATTAGCTGAAGTTTCAAAAAAATTTGATATTCCCGTAAAACATCAGTTTGTCGAAGTGGGATCACCAAAAGTAGTGATACTTGATAAAATGAAGGAATTAAAAACCGATTTAATTATTATCGGTAGTCATGGTCGGCATGGTATTGGTGTATTATTTGGTTCCACAGCCAGTGCTGTGATTCATCATCTCTCTTGTGATGCACTTGTGGTGAAGATTCCTGAATTTAAAGCCTAATCGTTAATGCAGCCAGTAATGACTATGTCTGCACAAATTGATTAAGAAGCTTTAAGAGCTCGATAAAAAATTTCACTGTAACACTCCTTTGCCTTGACCTAAACCGAGATCAATGGCATAGGCATAACAATTATCTTTTACATTTTCTGTTTAAGCGCTCGCGAGGGTGGGTCATTTTATTTAAAAAAAACTCATTATTAATGAAACATTAAAATAGTAACGAATGACTAAATATTTTAATTTACATGTTAAATGTAAATTTCGGATGAAAATAATTTTTTATATTTTCTATAATCGAATCAAAAGCCATTGAAAGTATTCGCTCCTTTGAAAAATTTGTTTATCTTAAATTTTTGAGCTACAGTAGGGGGGTATTACTGACAAATGAGCCAAAAATAAGACGTTTACGTTTACTATGTTACGTGAGTTTCTCTTGGTTAAATAAAGGAGTATTTATGTTCAAAAGTCCAAGCGTTTTAGACTGGATTGCGTTGGTTATCTTATTTATCGGTGGTTTAAACTGGGGTTTGGTTGGTTTATTCCATTTTGATTTGATTACTGGCATCTTTGGGGATTACAGCCCAATCGCTAGAATTATTTATATTATTGTCGGTTTATGTGCCATTTATGTTCTTGTACGTGCGATTAGTTGCTGTAAAAAGCACGTTTCAGTCCCTTAAATCTTCGACTTCATTAAAAACCTCCCGTCCCGGACGGGGGGATACCATTTTTCAATGCTCTCTACATAAAGTTTATCCCATAACCAAAGAAGCATTCTAATGTTATTTTTATCTTTTTTATCTGTCGTTACCCACAAGCTGATTTCATCATCACGCCATAAATACCTACACCTACACCGGTTACATTTATCGCATGTTTGGCGTTTTCAATGCTTGGATTTTTAAAAAGGCCCATCAGCGTGATAGCCGTACCGATAAGCCCCACTGAAGCAGCACCATATAAAGCGCCATGACCTAGGTTAGGCGATCTCAATGCGTATTTCCTAACAGCCATTGAACGGTTTTCTTCGATACAGGATGCGCGCCAATAGCTATAAGCATAACCAGACGCTAAACCTATTACTGCGCTGGGTAATGTACCTAGCGTGATATTGATGGCTAGGGCACCTGCCCACCAGTAGGTAGATTGTAAAGCGGGTAGCGTAGCTGATACTGATGTTTTTCCTAATTGAAAATAGGAATTGATATTCTCTGAGCTTTCATTTTCTTGGATGCTTTGTTCTAAAAGCAGATAGGTTAGGTCTTTGGGCATATTTTTTCCTAAATCATTATTATTATATTTTGTGATAACAGTCTAAATTTTAGTTGAATTAAAGCTTATGTCTATCACTTTTATTAAACGATTTTTGTATTGCAGTAACGATCTCAGTTGTTATTCAATCCTTCTAGTAAATCAGTACTTAACTCAACCTTCTCAATCTTTTCAAAACGTGAGGTGATTTTATCGGCTGAGGTTTTTGCCTCTTGAATATCGGTATGAGCTTGTTGAATATGGGTGTATAACTTATCCATACGCAGTTTGAAGCGTGAGAAATCCTTAGCTAAAATGCTTAAATGCTCTTGTATGAGATGAATTTGTTCGCGGGTTGCCGCATCCTTTAAGATAGCGCTGGTGGTAGTAAGGACTGCCATCATGGTTGTTGGTGAAACTAACCAAACGCGCTGGCGCTGTGCTTCTTCGACCAAGTCATAATAATGCGCATGAATTTCTGCAAAAACCGCTTCGGCAGGAATAAAGAGTAATGCGCCTTCGGAAGTTTCACCAGGAATGATATATTTGCTGGCAACGGCTTGAATATGATGTCGGATATCTTGACGAAACTGCGCGGCCGCCGCACGCTGTTCAGTTTTGGGTAAATCGATTTCGGTTAATTTTCGGAAAGCTTCTAACGGAAATTTAGCATCGATAGCGATGCTTCCAGTCGGTGCGGGAAGTAATAACAGACAATCGACGCGTTTTCCATTACTCAAGGTGTGTTGGACACTATAATTCTTTGCTGGCAAAACATTTTCAATTAAAGCGTTCAATTGAACCTCACCAAAGACTCCGCGTGAGCGTTTGTCGGCAAGTATCTGCTGTAAATTCACTACATTGCTAGAAAGCTCAGTAATGCGTTTTTGGGCTTCATCAATTAAAGCCAAACGCTTCACGACATCCGCAAAGGTGGCAGTGGTTTGTGCAAATCCATCAAATAAGCGTTTTTCGACTTGACCACTAATAACGAGTAATTTTTCCTGGGTATTTTCGGTTAATTTATCCATGCGCTGACTGATATGCTGCAAACCTTGCCGTAGGCTATCTTGTAAAAGTTTCAAGCTATTCAGTTGATGTTGATCAAATTGTTGTCGATAAATATTGAGCTCTAAAAGCAGTTGTTCTTTACTAGCCGCGGTGTAGCGTTGATCGGTGACCCGTGCATCATGGAGTTGATTAAGTAAACGATTGATATCTGTCCAACGACTTTCCATTTGGATCATTTTGTCATGTTGACGATTCAATTTATAAAATTGCAATAAGGTAAAAACGATTAAGCTGGTAAGGAGCACTAAAGTGATATATATAAAATAGAGGGGCATAAATTCTTCCTACTCTTTGAATGCTATGGGGACCATAAAAAACAGCATATTCATCCTATGTTTAGTGTTAGTGTGGCCAGGTTTAGCGCACGCTGATAATAGAGATCAACAACGAAAACTATTTTGGCAGGCACGACAGTTGTTAATGACTAAACATTATCCACAATTTGCGACTTTAAAAAATAAACTCAAAGATTATCCATTATATCCTTATCTCATTTTTATCAAATTAAAACAGCAATGGCCTTACGTTGATACTGACGAAATTGATGAATTTTTACATACCTACAATGATACACCGTTAGCGGTAAAATTACGTGCTGATTGGTTAACTTATTTAGCAAAAAAACAAGATTGGAATGATTTTCTGCATTACTATCAACCCATTTATGGTACACCCTTACAGTGTTATTATTTGCAATCGTTATTAGCGACCCAACAAAAATCCTTAGCATTTAAAAAAATAAGCCCACTTTGGTTAGCAGTGAATTCACCACCCAATGCTTGCCGTAAGGTTTTTAATCATTGGGAGCAATCGGGTGGTTTAACCAACCCTTTAATTTGGAAAAAATTAAATCAAGCCATCAGTAAAAATAATGTCCATGTGATACAACATGTTGCACAATTTTTACCCTTAGCCCAGCGTCAACAGCTTAAACATTGGTATCGTATACAACGTTATCCGCAACTCGTTGAGCGTATTAATCAATTTGATCTCGATAATAACATCGACCGAAAAATGATAGTATTTGGTTTGAAACGGTTGGCGAAAAAAGATCCGATCACCTTAGCAGACGATTGGTCAAAATTAACTAACGCCTATGATTTAAATGAAGCAGAAAAACAACCGATATTGGCCGCTTTAGCGGTGGGTTTAGCGAGACGCGGTCATAGTGAGGCAGGTACCTGGTTACAAAAGGTTAAGCCCGCGTATGCTGATGCGATTTTACGTGAATGGCGCGTACGCAATAGTTTATTAAATGGCCAATGGGATAAGGTGCTGTTTTGGTTAGATCATTTGTCACCTAAACAACAGCAAACAAACTGTTGGCGCTATTGGCGGGCTAGGGCACTGGCTGAAACGCGACAAACCGCGGCAGCGCATAGTATTTATAATAGTTTGGCTAAAGAGGTTGATTATTATGCTGTGCTTGCCAGTCAACGTTTGCAGTTAAGTTATCATCCGTCTACGCAAACTATTTCAGGCGATCCGGCCGCATTGGCAAATAATAAAGCAATACAACGTGCTAAAGAGTTAGTGGCGCTTGGGTTTGTCGGTGAAGCACGTCAGGAATGGTTATGGGAGGTCGATAATTTGCGTCTAGCAGAGCGTCAAGCCGCTGCGCAATTGGCTAAGCAATGGGGTTGGTATGATTTAGCTATCGTTGGCGCTAGTAAAGCGAATATTCACAATGATATCAAGTTACGCTTCCCATTCGCGTATCGACGTTCAGTGTTGACCGCCGCACGGAAAACCCATTTAAACTCGGCTTGGGTATGGGCCATCATGCGCCAAGAAAGTGCTTTTATGTGGAATGCCAAATCGAGTGCCGGCGCTTTAGGTTTAATGCAGATTATGCCGAGTACCGGTCGACAATTAGCGCGCGGCCTGGCATTACGGCGCGTTGATTTGCTAGACCCTGAGCAGAACATTCGTTTAGGGAGTACTTATTTACGACAGTTATTAAGACTATTTGATGGTAACGCCATTTTAGCGACTGCCTCTTATAATGTCGGTCCTAATCGTGTTAAAAACTTTAAAGGTTTATACCAACGACTTCCTAGAGATGTTTGGGTAGAAATTTTACCTTGGAAAGAAACCCGTGATTACGTCAAAAGTGTGCAGCTTGCACGCAGTATTTATAGTCAAATTTAACAAAATCCGATATGAATAGATTTTTTAGCCAATCAAACCTTTTTAATCTTCCTAAGCGCCGAACTTTTATGCATAGCCAGCTGATCGGTTTTGTCACTTTTCACTAAAAATTGAGGTTCATCTTTTGAGGCATGAACGGTGTAGCTGTTGAACTTAATTTTACCAGTCACCTTTTTCTTGATTATTCCCCTAACTCTACCGACCTGTGAATTCCATGAAACGTGGTCACCGACTTTAAATTGCTTTTTCATCGATATAACTCCCTAATAAATACTTCAGAGTGATCTATTTTTCAGTCATCCTTTGTGACCAGCACCCTGAAAAGCAAAACCCTTCAAACAGTTGAAGGGTTTTGTTAATGGGTGTCTTTAGTTTCGTTTAACGATGCATTTTTTTTACAACGATATTATTGGTAACGCCAGTGACACCTTCAACTTGTTTAGCAAGCATCCCGGCTTTTTGTTTTTGAGCCCAATTATTAGCAAAACCGCCAAGTTTAACTTGACCTTTATAGCTCATAACCGTAATGCCGAGACCCTTGATATCGGCATCAGCCAATAATTTTGATTTTACTTTTAAGGTGATGACACTGTTGTCGACATATTGACCGGTGGTTTCTTGTTGCATGGCACGATGGCTGCTCATCGCTATCGTGGCTACCATCGGTAATGCGATTAAGCCCAAGATAACAAATAACTTTGCTTTCATAGTATGAGTACTCCTACTTGAAATTAGAATCGAGATCTTTTTCTATGGTTAAATTTTAGTCTTTAAGTCTATAAAGGGTTAGATTCTAAAATAGATGGCTGAATAGCCAAATCAGTAGCAAAACAGCAATAGGTATGCCTAACAACCAAGCAATTAAATATTTCATTATCTTCCCCCTTGTTGACTCTCTTCTTGAGAATAATGGTTCCCTATAAAAAGATTAGTCAAGTCGGCAGATAAATCAAGTTATCCTGTTGGGGTAGGTATCGATGGTCGGTATAAAATGGTCAAATAATGTTCATTGAGAAGGGCGCTATTTTTATAGGATAGTTTACTTGGCGCGCCGTTCTCACTGTTGAATAATCCACGTTAAAATGGAATATCGTCATCAAATGCTTCGGCCATTTCTGGTAATTTATCCGCTGGTTTGGATCGTGCAGCCGTATGAGTGGGTGTCGCAGCGAGGTTTTCTGCATTGCTGTTGCCACCGCGACTATCGAGCATTTGCAATTCATTGGCAATAATTTCAGTGGTGTAGCGATCCTGACCCGTCGTTTTATCTTGCCATTTACGCGTTTGTAAACGTCCTTCGATATAAACTTTAGAACCTTTTTTTAAGTATTCGTGGGCAATTTCGGCAAGCCGTTGGAATAAAATGACCCGATGCCATTCGGTACGTTCTTGTTGTTCGCCGGTATTTTTATCTTTCCAACTTTCACTAGTCGCAAGATTAAGATTGGTCACAGCGGCACCATTACCAGGCATATGACGCATTTCTGGATCAGCACCTAAGTTGCCGATTAAAATAACCTTGTTTATGCCTCTAGCCATTGTCGAATACTCCCGTAGTAGTCTACTCGCCGCATGAATTGCGGTGAGTATAAAATCAAAACAATTAAACCTGAACTACGCGAAAAACTCTCTAATAGCATTTTTCGCGTCAGTTCAGTCAGTTTGAATTTTAAATCTTGGCGAGAAAAAAAGAAAGCCGTGAAGATGAACTTTTTAAAGGTTTCTTTTCATTATCTTCAAGGTTATAGTGAGGGTTTTTAATCGTTACTGATTAGGTTCTGTCACTGGGTCACGAACTTTTAATTTTATCTATGGCTACAATCCGCATTCGTGGTGCTCGCACCCATAATCTACAGAATCTCGATCTGGATATTCCACGCGATCAACTCATTGTGGTGACTGGATTATCAGGCTCGGGCAAATCGTCGTTGGCCTTTGATACCTTATATGCCGAAGGTCAGCGCCGTTACGTGGAATCTTTGTCGTCTTATGCGCGGCAATTTCTTTCGATGATGGAAAAACCCGACGTCGATCATATCGAAGGGCTTTCTCCTGCAATAGCCATTGATCAAAAATCGACCTCACACAACCCACGCTCAACCGTTGGTACGGTGACTGAAATTTATGATTATTTGCGGGTGTTGTTTGCGCGCATTGGTGAGCCACGTTGTCCAGTGCATGACATCAGTCTTGCTGCCCAAAGTGTGAGTCAAATGGTGGATAGCTTAATGGCATTGCCGATTGAGACTCGGCTAGTTATTTTGGCGCCCAAAGTACAAGGACGGAAAGGTGAGTTTAAGCCGTTACTCGATGAATTACGCAGTCAAGGCTATTTGCGAGCTCGTATTGATGGTGAGTTGATCGAACTCGATCAGGTGCGCTCTTTAAAAGCTAAACAAAAACATAGCATTGAGGTTGTCGTCGATAGACTGAAAGTAAAACCTGACAATCGATTACGTTTGAGTGAATCCTTAGCGACTGCGGCAGGTTTGAGTGAGGGTTTAGTGACGGTGGTGGTGCAAGATTCCTCAGGAAACCCGACCCAGGAATTAGTTTTTTCTGAACGTTTTGCTTGTCCAGAATGTGGCTATAGTATTAGTGAATTAGAACCACGTTTATTTTCTTTCAATAATCCGGCCGGCGCTTGCCCACAGTGTGATGGTTTAGGTCATGAGATGATTTTTGATGCTGAGAAGGTCATACCGCAACCGGAACTCAGTATTGCGCGCGGTGCAATTCGGGGTTGGGATGCACAAAATCCTTATTATTCTTTATTATTATCGACCTTAGCGAAACATTATGGTTTTTCTTTAGATACGCCTTTTAATGAATTGCCAGAAACGATTCAAAAAATTATTTTATATGGCAGTGGTAAAGAACAAATAAAATTTCATTACCAGAGTGAGAAAGGTTACGTCTACAATAAGAAAAAACCCTTTGAAGGCGTGATAACAAGCATGCAACGTCGTTATCAAGAAACTGAATCGCATTCTGTGCGTGAAGATTTAGCCCGTTATTTGGCTTCTAAACCTTGTACCGCTTGCCATGGGACACGATTAAATGTCGCTGCACGGCATGTGTTTATTGCCGGTAAAGCGATTACCGATTGGGTAGCTTTACCACTCGACAAATTAAAAGAACTTTTTGAAACGTTAAATTTATCAGGTCAACGTGCGCAAATTGCATTACGATTACAAAAAGAAATTGTCGATCGACTAAATTTTTTGATTGATGTGGGTTTGAATTATCTGTCATTGGATCGCAGTGCCGATACCTTATCGGGCGGTGAATCGCAACGGATTCGTTTAGCCAGTCAAATCGGCTCAGGTTTAGTGGGTGTGATGTATATACTGGATGAGCCATCGATAGGCTTGCATCAGAGAGATAATGGTCGTTTGTTAAGTACCTTGTTGCGGTTACGCGATTTAGGGAACACGGTCATCGTTGTTGAACATGACGAAGAGGCTATCCGCCATGCCGATTATGTCATCGATATGGGCCCGGGTGCTGGTGTCCATGGAGGGCGGGTAATTGCCCAAGGTTCCCCTGCGGCGATTATGCGCAATCCAAACTCGCTAACCGGTCAATATTTGTCGGGTGCGCGTCGTATCGAATGTCCCAAAAAACGTCGTAAATTTGATAAGCAGCATGTGATCAAACTCTCAGGAGCCAGTGGCAATAACTTAAAACACATTGATGTTGAGATTCCGTTGAGTTTAATGACCTGCATTACCGGTGTATCAGGCTCTGGAAAGTCGACGCTGATTAATGACACCTTATATCCATTGGCAGCAAAAAAATTAAATGCAGCGATTCTACCGCAAGCAGCCGCGTATCAATCCATCACTGGCTTAGAACAATTGGATAAAGTGATCGATATTGATCAAAGTCCGATAGGGCGTACACCGCGATCCAATCCTGCCACTTATATTGGTTTATTCACCCCGATACGCGAATTATTTGCCGCGACACCGGAAGCGCGATCTCGGGGATATACGCCAGGCCGGTTTAGTTTTAATGTGAAAGGAGGGCGTTGCGAAGCCTGTGAGGGTGATGGTGTACTCAAAGTTGAAATGCATTTCTTAGCCGATGTGTATGTACAATGTGATGTCTGTAAAGGTCAGCGCTATAACCGTGAAACCTTAGAAATACGCTATAAAGGAAAAAATATTTATCAAATTCTCGAGATGACCGTCGAGGAAGCACACCAGTTTTTTAATCCGGTACCGGTTTTGGCCCGAAAATTACAGACGCTGATTGAAGTTGGATTAGGATATTTGCATTTGGGCCAAAGCGCGCCGACTCTATCGGGTGGTGAAGCGCAACGCGTCAAGCTCGCTAAAGAACTGAGTAAACGCGATACCGGTCGTACCTTATATATTTTGGATGAACCCACCACGGGTTTACATTTTTACGATATCGAACATTTATTGAGGGTATTATATCGTTTACGTGAGCGGGGTAATACCGTGGTGGTGATCGAGCATAATCTTGATGTGATCAAAACCGCAGATTGGATTATTGATCTCGGTCCAGAAGGCGGAAGTAAAGGCGGTGAGATTGTTTGTGTCGGTACTCCTGAGCAGCTTGCAAAACAGTCGCTATCCTATACCGGCCAATATCTAAAACCTTTATTAGGCAAACGGAGTTTATCCAGTGAAAATGGTAGTCGTCACGGTTAATCTTTAGTTCGAACGAATTGTTTTTAAGGTATGTACTCAGCGTCGATGCGCCTTAAGAAAACCAGCGTGATTAAATAAGGGTGATTAAAAGAAAAAACCCCTAGAACAGGGGTTTTTTAACAAACAGGATGTTATTGGTTTGAACAATTAACCGAAAGTAAATCCTAGACCGACAGTGGCCATGTTGATGTTATTTGGTTTATGTTTACCAATGGGTTGAATGTGCGTAAAAGCAGTATCAATAAACACATTTGAAGTGATATTGTACGTAGCACCGATAGCTGCTTCAGGTGCCCAGCTATGTTTAGCCATCGGTTTAACAGTAGATTTTCCACCGACTTCATTGCCTTTTAGATTGTTAACTAAATAAGCCATACCTGCTTTAGCATACACATCAAACTTACTAGTGACGGGGATGATACCCTTTCCAACCACATCAAAAGCATGCTGGTTAAGTGTGATAGATTGGCTAGGTAATTTAACATCTCCTTTTTGCTGAGCTAATTGTAAATAGCCCATTTCAACCGCCCAATTAGGGTTAAATTGATAGCCAATAGCCAAACGACCCGCTAAACCACCTTTATATTTGGAAGAAATTTTTCCTGGAACTAAAGGTTTTACAAAGTGTTTTCCGGTGTTGGCATAACCAATTTGGCCTTCAGCATAAAGACCCGGAGTTGTTGCATTAGCAGCCACCATACCTAGCGCGGAAACGCCTAATACGCTTACTGCGATTATTCTTTTAATCATATTATTATTATCCTCTTAAGAGTTTAACTAGTTAAACAAGCAGCATTTCTATCATTTGTATAAATAAATGTCAACTTTATTATCTATAATTTTGATATATACAGGGGTGAGCTTAAAACGGGTTCCGTGTAGAGAAAAAAGCAGCTGGCATAAGGCTTTGAAGCCATAGAAGAGAGTTTTTACAGCATCATAAATCGGATTTTAGCCACGCTAAAACCAGAACCTATCGCAGCAAAGTGGATAGGGTTAGCTTATTTATGACCAAAAAATGGATGATGTCGTTAGGGTTTCGATAAACTCGTTTCGATAAACACATTGAGTCGTGTGATAAAACCGGCATTAGGAGAGGCACTGCTCCCAATGATGGCTCGCAATCGGAGAGGAAGTGGACTTGGTTTCAAGGGTCTGGGTAATAAAAAGAAAAACCCCTAAAAAGGGGTTTTTTCGAGAACCTGGTTAAAAAAGCAATTAACCAAAGTTGTAACCAAGACCCACTGCAGCAAAGTCAATGTTGCCTGGCTTGTTGTTACCTAACGGTTGGATGTGGGTTAAAGACGCATCAACAGATACATTCGGGGTAATGTCGTAGCTAACACCGATGGCTGCTTCTGGTGCCCATTTGTGCTTAGCGATGTTAATGTAGTTATTTATGTTGACATTAGCGTCGAATTGATCGTTCTTAGCCTTAAAATAAACATCGCTGGTTAAATAAGCTAAACCCAATTTACCATACACATTCAAGTTCTGTGAGACTGGAATGATGCCTTTACCCACTACATCAATAGCATGTTGTTGTAAGTTAAGTGATCCCTTGCCTTGAAATTCAGGGTCTAAATGTTGAGTAACATCAACTTTCTTATCATTTAATTGTAAATAACCCACTTCAACTGCAAAGTTTGGGTTAAATTGGTAACCTAAAGCAACTCGGCCAGCTAAGCCATTATTGGATAAGTTTTTAACCTTACCTAGATCCAGGTAATGGTTATGAAAGTTGGTTTTACTGCCCATGTGGGTATTCGCATAACCTAATTGACCGGTGACATAGATGCCAGGTGCAGCGGCATTTGCAGTCATTGCAGCTACTACGGAAACACCTAATACAGTTGTACTTAGAACTTTTTTAAACATTATTATTATTCTCCTGAAGAGTTTAACTAGTCAAACGAGCAACTATTAAACAATCAGATTGATTTCTTGTCAACTTCCTAAACAAATAAAATAAATAAAAATTTTTATTGAACTTTACTTAATTTATTTTTTTTTAATTAACAAATAACCGTTAAATTGAGACTTTCTTTTTTAATTTATTTGTTTAATATAATGGCCTCGACAAAAGAAAAAAATAATATAAAAAGACCGGTAAATAAACTAAGCATGATTAAAAATTAAGATTTTTTTCATTCATTAACGGCTAATTATAGTTATAAATTAAGGAAAATTTATGCTTAACATTCAAAAAGTAATTGATGTGATTAACCACTATCATCGCAATAAAGGATTTATAAAAAAAATCACACGATCAAGTCATCCTGCAATACAAGCAACCGAAACCTATTTACAGTCGTTGCAAGCCGAACAACCTGAAAGGGTTTTAATGTCTGACCAGGATCTATTCATTATTAATCGTTTTTTTTTGGTGGATTATCCCGTGCAACCGCGAAAGGCAGCTTATAAAGCTTGGTGCGCTATTAATTATCACTTTATGGGTCAGGGTGATTCTGTCCAAAATATTCAGCAAGCATCGTTAGATAAACACAGTGATACCAAAAAAATGATGGATGAGTTTTTTAAAGTGTGTCGTGACGCTTATCAACATAACAACTTGAGTGAAGAAGGTTTTGTTGCTTTAAGACAATTGTGTGCAGAAGACATGTTAACCACAGACCTTGTCAATCTGGTTCATCACAGCCAACAAGCGGTTTTATTGGTTGATTGCTTTATTCTTTTGATACACAACAACCTTTTAACGCCTCAGAATCAACAGATGGTCGTTGAATTTCCCTTTCTTCAGCAGTTGCAGCATACAATGATCTGCTTAGAAAAAATCAGACTGTTAACCCAGAAAAATTTTGCAACCATTTCAGCAGAAAGCAATCAGATATGGTTAGTTGCGTTAGCAGAAATGCCTGAAGATTTATTTACCGCAGAAGTTTGGGAAGGTTTGCTTAATTTATTGAGAAATGCGGATGTCAGAAATTTTAACAACGATGTTAAAGATTATGTTCAGTTGTTAAAGGAGGAAAGGACTGAAAAATCAACGAAAAAGATAAGTTTCATCGATGAAAAAATCCAATCATCAGCCAATCTGGCTTCATCTACGCGTTTGTTTTCAGTATCTCCTGTTAATGTCTGCTCTATCGAACCAGCAACCGAACCAGCAACCGCCAAGATTCATTTACTTCCTTGAGACAAGCCTTGTGCGGTAGAGCGTGGCATCCAATATTTCGGAAGAGAGTTTATCCAGGACAAGTGAGTAACATCAATACAATTGCCAACAACGCGGTATCGGAGCAGATAACTGTCGCGCAGTGGAAAAAACTTAACTAGTTAAGAGAATTAACTAGTTAAGTTTGTAGAGGTATTAACCAAAGTTATAACCAACACCCACCGCTAAAAAGTCGATGTTACCTGGACGTTTATTTCCAATGGTCTGAATATGTGTTAGTGAGGTGTCAACGGTAATGCTAGGGGTAATGTCATAACCCATACCAATCGCTATTTCAGGAGCAAAGCTGCGTTTTGAGATATCGTCGCTAAGTTTGGTATTGGCATCAAGTTGCGTGGTTAAATAAGCAAGACCGACTTTACCATACACGTTAACATTATTGGTGATAGGTAATGTACCTTTGGCGGCGACATCAATCGCATCTTGCTGATTGGAATGAGTGGTACCATCTCTTCTAAAAGTTACTTCGGCTTCCGGAAGTTGTAAATAGCCTACTTCGACAGCCAACTTAGGTGTAATTTTATAACCTAAAGCTAAACGGCCAGAGAGACCATCATTGTTTAAAGCGATGCCTGCTCCTGATTTCAGTTGAGATTTCATGTGCGTATCAGCATAGCCGACTTGTCCGCTGACATAGAAACCCGGAGTGGCGGCATTGGCTGCGATTGTACCTAATGCAGATACGCCTAACACCGTTGTAGTTAAAATTTTTTTTAACATTATTATTGTTTTCCCCAAGAAAAAATTATTATTAGAACCTACTATTTAATCGCTAATAGAAATTAATGTCAATTTATGCTAACGATAAGCGTGCGTGTAGGGATAATTTATTGCAATTTGCTCAATGCGCAACGATGGGTTGAGTTCAAGAAAAAAAACGGAGACCGTTATTGCAATGCTAATCACTATCCAAAATAATAAGAGACTCCCAGCGAATAAAAATCATTGCTCGGCGCATGCTGACTACCGCCAATTTTTTGAATGCGATTCCAAGACAATTCAACCGGAACATTCGGTTTCAACGCATAACTAATTCCTAGACCAAATGTTGGCTCAAGGGTTTTAGGAAAACTAACCAGGGTCCCATTATAGGGGGGAGAGACCCTAAATTCTCCTTGCGAGTTAGGACGTAAGTAGGCTAAGCCTAATTTGGCATAAAGACTTAATTTCGAGTTAACCGGAAGTATACCTTTTGCGGTTAAATCAAACGCACTCATTTTGCTGGAAGCACTTGCGGTGTAATTAGTGTTCTCGGCCGAGCTATTTGCATTGTTAAAATGGCGATAACCAAATTCCATTGCCCAATGTTGATCAAATTGATAACCAAAACTGAGTCGATAAGTTAATAGTATATTGTTGATACCGGGTAATGGCACCGGTGAGTTGCCATTACGGATAGTGACTAAATCGCTGGTATTGAGATGAGTATTTGCATAACCGAGTTGTGCACCAGCATAAAAACCTGGCATTTCCGCGTGCACAGTTTGGGTGATAGCGAGCACTGTGCTAGCTAACAATAAGCGGCTTGTGCTTTTTTTAAGCATAATACTTTTCCTAATAATTAGTAATTAAAAAAATAATGTTTCGCATCAATCCAGATTGTATCAAAAAAAACAGATTAAATGACTATCTGCTGTGATTGCGAGCGCGTAGCGTTGTCCGTGTTAACCAAAATAATACGCTAAACCGATTGAATAAAAATCAGTACTGGGTGTGCTGTTATTACCACCGACACTTTGGATACGTGTCCAAGCGATATCGATGGGTACAAAAGGGGTAATATCATAACTAAGTCCGAGACCAAAACTAGGATTCCAACTATCGGAATAACCTAAGTAATTATGACCATTAACGACCGCAGAACCATTAGCTTTTAGATAAGCTAAACCTAATTTGGCATAGAGATTGACATTACTGGAAATGGGCAACATCGGTTTCGCCATAAAATCGATCGCTTTTTCACTTAAAGAAACATTGGCGCCGGGAACACCGCCGACACCGGAAAAATCGACATCCGAAAATCGTGTGTAGCCAATTTCAAAGGCGACATTTTGATTAAATTGATAACCACCAGCAATACGACCGGTAAACGCCATTTTACTATTGATAGAAAACGCGGCGGCATTGCTCGCTTCTTGATGGGTATCCGCGGTGCCAAGTTGGCCTAAGATATAAAATCCAGGAATAGATGCATTGGCTAATAAAGGCATGCAACCAGAGAGTAAGAAAACTAGCTTAGTCCCGATTTTTTTCAACATGAACAATGCTCCTTGTGAATGACGATAGCCTATTATACGATAGATTGTATGAACACCCTACCACGTTGGCGAGCTTATAGTCACTTACTGCGTTTACATCAACCGATAGGAATTTTTTTACTGCTATGGCCGGCTTTATGGGCCTTATGGATTGCCAATGCGGGTGTTGTGGATGTTAAGATTCTAATTTTATTTATCATCGGTGCGTTACTTACCCGTTCGTTGGGTTGTGTGATGAATGATATTGCCGATAGAAAGCTAGACGGTTTTGTGACCAGAACTCGACAGCGACCCTTAGCCACGGGCGCAGTGAGTTTGCAAGAAGCGGTGCTTTTATTAATTCTGTTATCAATATTAGCAGGGCTAGTGGTTTACCAATTAAATCTTTTGACGATTGAACTCGCCATGGTTGCTGTCGGAATGATTGCCATTTATCCTTTTACTAAACGTTACCTTGCTTGGCCGCAATTATTTTTAGGGTTGGTATTTGGAGCGTGGTCGATCCTAATGGCTTTTGCTGCAGAAACCGGAAACATACCGAGCGTTGCCTGGTTGTTATTTCTGGCGGCTTATGTTTGGTGTGTTGCCTATGACACTATTTATGCCATGGTGGACAGGGAAGATGATAAACGGATAGGCATTAAATCCAGTGCCATCGCTTTGGGTGGTTATGATGTGGTATTTATCGCTGCTTTACAGTGTGGTTTTGTTTTTCTCTTAGGTATCATTGGAAGCAGATTAAAGGCACTACCGATTTATTATGTGATGTTGACCTTGGTCGTGGCTTTATTCTTTTATCAACATCGTTTAATTAAAGATCGAAAACCTGCAGCATGTTTTCAAGCTTTTTTGAATAACGCCTGGATTGGTGGTTTGATTTTTTTAGGATTTTTTTTCGGTATACATCATTAAAAGCTCTTTGAACGATTGGGCTATTAAGTGCAACCAATTATTCTAAAATCTCAACATCAGATACCCCATTAATATTGAGTTAATACTCGAAAGCTATAATAAATAAATGTAACTCTAAAAATATAATATTAAAGGGGTGGAAATATGGCTTTACCTGAGTCTCTCGCGCTATTGAGACAAAACCCTTAGCAAGTCGGTTACAATACTAACACTTACCTGAATCTAAACCTTTATTAGCACTTATTCAAGGAAGGAGATTATGGGATGTTTGAACACTTCGCAACCTTAAGTATCAGCGGTATAATAATCTAAAGGTGGCTAATTCATGAAAACCCAGGTTATTTATCCCGGTACGTTTGATCCGATGACCAATGGTCATCTTGATTTAGTACAACGTGCAGCACAGCTTTTTGCCACGGTCATTGTAGCGGTGGCTAAAAATCCAAGTAAATCACCGGTGTTTTCTATCGATGAACGCATTAACTTAGCACGAACGGTATTGAAAGACTTAACCAATGTTCAGGTTCATGGGTTTGATGGCTTGCTCATGGATTGTGCTAAGGAATATAACTCACGAGTTATTTTACGTGGTTTGCGGGCGGTTTCAGATTTTGAATATGAATTTCAATTGGCGAGTATGAATCGAAAAATGATGCCGGATTTAGAAACCTTATTTTTAACCCCCGCGGAACAGCATTCGTTTATCTCAGCTAACTTAGTCAGAGAAATTGCCAGCCTTGGAGGCAATGTGGCACAGTTTGTACCACCGGTGGTTGCTGAAGCTTTACAGGCTAGATTTAGGTGAATAAGTTTTTTGGAAAACTACAGGTAGGTTATGGCTTTACTCATTACCGATGAATGTATCAATTGTGATGTCTGCGAACCTGAATGTCCGAATCAAGCGATCATTCAGGGGGAATTTATCTATGAGATAAAGCCGAATCAATGTACAGAGTGTGTAGGCCATTTTGATGCGCCACAATGTGTTGAGGTATGTCCAGTGGCTTGTATTGTGATAAATCCAGCACATCAAGAAACCCCTGAACAATTGTTAGAGAAATATCAGGGATTAACCAAAGTGCTCGAACAAGATAAGTGTGAAGCTCTCTCCTGAACAGTAAAAACATCAGCGAAACGACAGTTGTTTTTTCGACCATCAGACCGCATAATATGCGTCTTTTAGAATTGCTTATACAAGAGGGCCATCATGGCAGTCCAAAAATCACGTAAATCACGCTCTAAACGCAACATGCGCCGTGCGCACGATGCAATCACTTTTCCGGCTATTTCTATTGATTCAACCAGTGGAGAAACCCACATACGCCATCACATCACTAAAGATGGTTATTATCGTGGAAAAAAAGTACTCACCGTTAAGGAATAATCCCTTTAAATGTTTCGATATACTCTGGCCATTGATGCGATGGGTGGGGATTACGGTCCCTCCGTCGTTATACCTGCTGTGATCTTAGCCCTGCAAGAACAGCCAGAACTTCGTATTATTCTTGTCGGTGACATGGATAAGATGCAACGGCAGCTAAAACTAGCAAAGAATCAACCTACCTCGGGCCAATTGGAACTTCATGCAGCGACTCAGGTGGTATCGATGGATGAACCACCGGCATTGGCCTTGCGCAATAAAAAAGATTCGTCCATGCGCGTTGCCATTAATTTAGTCAAAGAAGGCGAAGCACAGGCCTGTGTCAGTGCCGGTAATACCGGCGCACTGATGGCGACAGCCCGATTTGTCTTAAAGACTATTCCGGGTATCGATAGGCCAGCGATTAGTGCAATGCTGCCAACCATGAAAGAAAAAACTAAAGTACGCGTCTTAGACTTAGGCGCCAATGTCGATACTAATGTAGAGCATTTGCTGCAATTTGGAGTGATGGGTTCGATCTTAAGCTCTGAAATTGACAATATTTCCAGTCCGCGCGTCGCTTTATTAAATATTGGTGCAGAAGAAATTAAAGGCAATGAACAAGTTAAAAAGGCCGCTGAATTATTGAAAAATGCCCATATCAATTATATCGGCTACATCGAAGGTGATGAGATTTATCAAGGCTTAGCGGATGTTATCGTCTGTGATGGTTTCGTCGGTAATGTAGCATTGAAGGTGACTGAAGGGGTTGCTAAATTAATGGGTCATTACATTAAATTAGCGTTTAATCGAAATTGGTTTTCGCGTCTTTCTGGTTTAATGGCACTGCATGTATTAAAAGGTTTACGTAAACAATTTGATCCGGCGCATTACAATGGCGCAAGCTTTGTCGGCTTGCGCGGCATAGTGATTAAAAGCCATGGAAGTGCGAATGTATTGGCTTTTAAAAATGCTATTAATGTCGCTATTTTGGAAGTCCAAAAAAATATCCCTGAACGGATACGCGTACAAGTGACCGGTTTATTAAAGGAATCTGAATAGACTTTATGAAATATTCACGTATTGTAGGCACAGGTGGTTATTTACCCGAAAAAATTTTAACCAATGCCGAACTTGAGAAGAGGGTAGCGACCACGGATGCGTGGATAGTTGAACGGACCGGTATACGCGAACGGCATATCATCGGCCCAAACGATAGCACGGCCAGTATGGCAACAGCGGCGGCAAAAAAAGCGCTTGAGGCGGCGCAGCTATCGGCTAAAGAGATCCAATTAATCATTGTCGCTACCAGCACACCCGATAAATTTTTTCCAAGCACTGCCTGTTTAGTTCAAGCCGCACTCGGTGAGGACGGATGTCCTGCTTTTGATATCGTAGCAGCTTGTGCCGGATTTAATTATGCATTAAGTGTTGCTGATCAATTTATTCGTAATGGTGTGGTTCAGACGGCATTGGTCGTCGGCAGTGAAAGCATGTCGAATATTATCAATTGGGAAGATCGTTCAACCTGCATCTTATTTGGTGACGGCGCCGGCGCAGTGATACTCCAGGCGGCAACAGAACCAGGTATTATTTCTGCACATCTCCATGCGGCAGGTTCCTATAAAGACTTATTATCACTCGGTACTGGCTTAAAAAAAGGCGATGTTCCGCATCTTAAAATGCAGGGTAGTGAGGTTTTTAAGATTGCCGTGAATAAATTAAGTGCAGTTCTAGAGGAAACCTTAGCGGCCAATCAAATTAATAAAAAAGATATTGATTGGTTGATACCTCATCAAGCTAATTTAAGAATTATTCAAGCGATGGCGAATAAGCTTAAAATGAAGATGCAGCAAGTGGTGGTGACTTTAGATCACCATGGCAATACCTCGGCGGCTTCTATTCCACTCGCTTTAGATGTTGCTGTGCGTGATGGCCGCATTCAACGTGGCCAATTGTTGTTAATGGAAAGTTTTGGTGCGGGGTTGGCATGGGGGTCTGCTTTAGTACGCTACTAAATGAAAATCCTAGTCTTTTGTTTGATTTCGATATTGAAAACGCTTTTTTAATGCTCACGGACTTCTCAGTACGCTCCGCATGGTAAACGTCTTCGACTCAAACAAAATACTTGATTTTATAATACTCAATTTGAATAGTTAAATGGGCTGATATGAATAAAAAAACTGCATTTCTTTTTCCAGGTCAAGGTTCACAATTCTTGGGTATGTTAGCGGAGTTCGCGAAACATTATTCGGTGATTCGCGAGACTTTTATGCTGGCTTCACACGTTTTAAAACTTGATCTTTGGGAGTTGTGTCAAGAAGGTCCTGCGGCCGTACTCAATCAAACCGAAAATACTCAACCCGCTTTATTAACCGCCAGTGTGGCCTTATGGCGGGTTTGGCAGGAACAAGAAGGGTTTAAACCCACCTTTATGGCAGGCCATAGTTTAGGTGAATATTCTGCCTTAGTCTGTGCAGGGTCATTGGATTTTAAGACCGCCGTTGATTTAGTCGCAAAACGCGGACGTTTTATGCAAGCGGCTGTGCCACTCGGTGTGGGTGCGATGGCGGCCATCGTCGGTTTAGATAATAACAAAATACACGAGTTATGTGTTTTAGCCGCTGAAGGCCAAGTATTATCACCTGCGAATTATAATTCCATTGGTCAGACCGTGGTCGCGGGTCATTCTGCTGCAGTGCGGCGGTTAATTGAGCTGGCTGATGAAGCGGGCGCTAAAATGGTAAAACTTCTTCCCGTTAGTGTTCCCTCGCATTGTGCTTTAATGAACCCTGCAGCCAAACAACTTGAACGAGCATTGGAAAATATTACTTTCGATGTACCCAATATTCCTATTATCAATAATGTTGATGTCGAGATTGAACATGATCCCAGTTTGATAAAAAAAGCGTTAGTTCAACAATTATATAGTCCAGTACGTTGGGTAGAAATCATACAAGACCTTGAGAAACGCGGCGTTGAAGAAATGATAGAATGCGGTCCAGGTAAAGTATTAGCTGGTTTGAATAAACGTATCGCATTGATACCGACCATCCCGCTATGCCATCCTGAAATATTACAAGATGCTTTAGCAGGTGAGGGATAGATTGATGTTATTAAAAGATAAAGTGGCACTGGTCACAGGAGCAAGTCGTGGTATTGGTGCAGCGATTGCCCTGGCAATGGCAGAACAAGGTGCGTTAGTGGCGGGCACCGCAACCACTGCAACGGGTGCAGAAAAAATTTCTCAAACCTTTCAACAACAAAATGTAAAAGGAAAAGGGTTTGTTTTAGATTTAAAAGATGAGTCGAGCATTAAACAGTTGATGGTTGAATTACAACAGTTTGGATTACCAAATATATTGGTGAATAATGCAGGCATCACCCGCGATAACTTATTATTACGGATGAAAGCCATAGAATGGGATGAAGTGATCAATACCAATTTAACCGGTGTTTTTAAGCTGACCCAATGTTGTTTAAAGCCGATGCTTAAAGCACAAACTGGACGTATTATTAATATTGCTTCTATAGTAGGGTGTACAGGAAATCCTGGTCAAGCGAATTATGCGGCAGCCAAAGCCGGTTTAATTGGTTTGACTAAAGCATTGGCACAAGAAGTCGCTACGCGGAGTATTACTGCCAATGTGGTGGCACCAGGATTCATTGCAACGGATATGACCGATCAATTAAATGAAAATCAACGTGCGCTGTTATTAGAAAAGATACCTGTCAAGCGTTTGGGTACTGCGCAAGATATAGCGCAGGCTTGTGTTTATTTAGCTTCCGATTGGGCTAAGTATGTGACAGGTCATACGTTACATGTGAATGGCGGAATGTATATGAATTGATCAAAAGTGATTTACAAAGTAAGTTTAAATTTTATTAATGATTAAACTTACAATTAATTTAATTAAAGTAGCTTGCGTTCATTCAAGAATTGAATAAACTAAGCGACAGGTTTTATTTATATTAAAAGGGGAGATTCTCAGTGAGTACAATAGAAGAGCGTGTCAAGAAAGTAGTCGTTACTCAACTTGAAATTAAAGAAGAAGAGGCCACTATGGAAGCTTCTTTTGTCGATGATTTGGGTGCTGATTCTTTAGATACTGTTGAATTAGTGATGGCTTTAGAGGAAGAGTTTGATACCGAAATTCCTGATGAAGAAGCCGAAAAAATTCGTACTATTCAACAAGCGGTTGACTATATCAAACAACATCAAGCTGAAACTGAAAACTCAGAAGAAACTGAAGAATAAAATTTCGTTTACAATAGCTGCAAACCATAGCAACTCGAGGGCAGGGGGCGAGTAACGTGAAGAAAAAGCGACGTATCGTAGTAACCGGTATCGGGATGATGACACCGCTAGGGTTGAATACCAAAAGCACCTGGGAAGCCATATTGGCCGGAAAAAGTGGCGTAAGGGCGATTACTCAATTTGATGTTTCTGCTTTTCCCTGCCAAATCTCGGCTAGCGTGCGTGATTTTCACGCTGAAAATTATGGTATTTCGCCGAAAGATGGCCGAAAGATGGATTTGTTTATTCAATATGGTTTAGCGGCAGCGATGGAAGCCTTGGCAGACGCAAAACTTGAAATCACCGAAAAAAATGCGGAAAGAATTGGGGTTGCGGTCGGTTCTGGAATCGGTGGGTTACCTTTTATTGAAGAAAATCACACCAAATTAGAACAAGGCGGTCCACGTAAAATATCTCCATTTTTTATACCCGGTGCGATTACCAATATGCTTGCAGGACAAATTTCTATCCGCTATGGTCTACGTGGACCGAATATTGCGGTGGTCACGGCGTGTACCACCGGGACGCATAACATTGGCTTAGGTGCACGCACTATTCTTTATGGTGATGCTGACGTTATGGTGGTTGGCGGCGCGGAAATGGCCACGACTCCTTTAGGGTTGGGTGGATTTTCTGCCTGTCGAGCCTTAACGAATCGGAATAAAGATCCACAAGCCGCCAGTAGACCCTGGGATAAAGCGCGTGATGGCTTTGTATTAGGTGACGGTGCCGGTATTTTAATCTTAGAGGAATATGAGCGTGCTAAGCAGCGTAATGCGCCAATCTATGCGGAATTAGTCGGTTTCGGTATGAGTGCTGATGCTTACCATATGACCAGTCCTGCACCTGAAGGACAGGGAGCAATGACAGCCATGCTAAACACCTTGCATGATGCCAATATCGATAAAGAAAAAGTGGCTTACATCAATGCGCATGCCACGTCTACGTTACAAGGTGATTATTTAGAATTAAGAGCTATTCGTCGAGTATTCGGTGATTATGCGAAGAAGATGGCGATTAGTTCAACTAAATCCATGACCGGCCATTTACTCGGTGCAGCGGGCGCCGTTGAAGCGATATTTACCATTCTGGCACTCAAAGACCAAAAAGCACCCCCCACGATTAATTTAGATAATCCAGGAAATCCACCGGACAGCAATATTCCTGATGATGATTTCGTGGGTCTTAATTTTGTTCCGAACGTACCACAAGAATTAAAAATGGATTATGCACTCTCTAATTCTTTTGGATTTGGTGGAACCAATGCCTCATTGCTATTTGCACGATTGTAATTATTATGCATAAAAGATTGGCACTGATTGGCTTAGTCATTTTGGTGGTCGGTTTTTTATCCAGTTATTTTCTTTCACATTATCATCGTTTTTTAGTGACGCCGTTAAACCCAACAAAGGCAATCCATATCGTTTTTGATCGCGGTGCTTCCGTGCATCATTTGATTACGGATTTACAACAGCAAGTCGATATGCCGCATCCGCGTTATTTTTTATTGTTAGCTTATTTTAAAGGGGCGACCAATAAATTAAAGACCGGTGAATATCAATTTGATCCGGGAACCACACCGAATCAATTATTGGATCAAATGTTAGCCGGGAAAGCTATTTTTCATCGGTTTACGATAGTAGAGGGTTGGACTTTCCAACAATTAATCACTGCATTAAACAATGTAGATTCTGTTAAACATCAACTGCGGCATGTTTCTCCAGAACAAGTCTTAGCCAATTTAGGTTTACCGGCACAGAATCCCGAAGGTTTATTTTATCCCGCCACTTATTATTTCAGTACCGGTGTCAAGGATAGTGATTTATTAAAATGGTCCTATCAATTATTAGAAAAAAAACTCCATACGGCTTGGGAGCATCGTGCTGCCAATTTACCTTATAAAACAGCTTATCAAGCGCTGATAGTGGCGTCTTTAGTGGAAAAAGAAACCGCGTTGTCTAAAGAACGGCCGATGATTGCTGGAGTTATAGTGCGCCGTCTGCAGGCGGGTATTCCCTTACAGATCGATGCCAGCATTATTTATGGTTTAGGTTCACATTACCTCGGTAAATTAACCCTTGAAGATTTACGTAAAGACACACCTTATAATACCTATACTCGCAAAGGTTTGCCGCCGACACCGATAGCAAGTCCAAGCTATGCGTCGATCATAGCCGCTTTACATCCGGATCAAAGTGAAAATTTATATTTTGTTGCAAAAGGCGATGGTTCACATCAATTTTCTGCACATTTAGCTGAGCATAATCGAGCAGTACAGCTTTATCAGCTGGATCAACGATATCCTTATGTAAAAACAAAAAAATCTTGTCAAACTCTTTGGTATTTAAGTAAATCAATGCGCGCATTTTTTTGTAAATTAGATGAATTAAATTAATTAACTCATCGCCAAGGGCGCCAACTTCTTAACTCAGTAACCTATAAACTAGCTGTTAATAACGAATCAATTTATCTTGTTGGCTCGAGTGCTTAATCGTATCTTTTATTAAATTCTGGTCATTTGCATAAAAGAATGGCATCGCATATCTCGACCAAAGAATGATAGAAAAATAATTTATGGACTCATAAAGGTAAATTCGTTTAATTAAGTTTTTCAGGTCTTCTTCCGATAGACAAACCGGAGCCGAGTTTTGATAGGTTCTTAAAAAAATCTCTTTCTGAGCGTGATTAAATTCGGTGACACAGAATAATCTCGAAATATCGTAAGCGGGGTCCTCTAGACTCGAAAGTTCCCAGTCCATGAATTGCAATTCTCCATTGATTTCTATGATATTAAAATGATGTAAATCGCCATGAGCAGGCGATTTTGTGGGATTTGCTTTCTCAAGAAAGTTTTTAATGCCCAATAATTTTTTTAATATCGTGTAATCTTTTTTAGTTAAGATGGGTTGGATCGTATGGAAACATTGTGAAGAGTGATCGATAAAAGACGTGGCTGTTTCAGGATTTTTTTTAAAGTTAAATCGTGAATAATGTAATTTTTTGACTAACTGCGCTAAAGCCATTAATCGCGCTGGATTTTTAAAATCTCTGGGTGTTAACGGTTGGTAGTTTGCAATATATTCAGTCACCAAAAAACTATATTTGTGATAAAAAGCGACGACTTTTAAGGGTGTTAAATTAAGTCGATGAGCTTGATCAAGATTTTGTATTTCTACGGTTAATTCGGGGAAAAAAGGGTTATAGGTTTTTGGAAAACGTAACACCAAATTTTCTTCTGTATAAAGATAGGTGTCATTGGAGTAGCCACCCAAAATTTCTTTAAAATCATTGGGATGGTAGATTTTTAGGATCAATAATTCGATTAACAGTTTTTTGTTTTGTAATTGTGGTCCTTCTTTCTCGGTGATGAGATCAGATAAAATTCGGCAAAAAAGATTATTCTCTTTCTTAGCGACCGCATTGATAAATTGTCCTGACATACATTTTTTTACTCTTTCAACTGTTGATTTTTTTCGTCAATGGTTAACTATTATAACAAGATGTGTCATCCGAAATGGATAATTTTTCAAATTAAAAAAATTACCTGTCGACATTTTAAAATACCGTTATATTGCACACCTGGAAAATTTAAACGTAAACAGAGAAAAAAATAATGAGGAAATTTTAGCGATTACCTAATAAGTATTTATTTAAAAGAAAGATTGATAAACATTAAAATCTAGAAGGAAAACCTTTTTTACAATTTGCGGTTTAAGAAAAAAATTCACCAATAATACCTTATACTACTAATTAATATTCCTAGAGAGTATTAGCGGAAGGTTTTTTTTCGCGATAAATAATTTTTTTGTTATAAAATCTACAATGTTAGCGAAGAGTGCTGGATTAAGCGTTTATTATCTAGCAACGGCTGATGGGGTAGCAAACAATTAACAATGTTTTCCGGCTAATAAGATAAAAGCTGAAAACCAAGCAACGCCTTTAATAAAAATTAGGCTTACCACCCAGTACTGTTAAAAAAACATTTGGTCGATTCGTCATGCGATTCGGGATATAATCGCAGAACTTTCTGTTTGGAAGTGTTATGCAAACCACCACACCCGCACGTTTTATTAGCTTAGAAGGTATTGAAGGCGTAGGAAAATCAACACAGGCAAAGTTTGTTGCCGATTATTTGCGACAAGCTGGCGTTGCGCTGACCGTTACTCGTGAACCCGGTGGTACGCCGGTCGCAGAAGCGATTCGTGAGTTAGTCTTACAATCTGATTTTTCGCCAGAAACGATTATTCCTGAAACCGAACTCTTGTTATTTTTTGCTGCGCGTGCGCAGCATATTCATTATGTGATTAAACCAGCCTTACAACGCGGTGACTGGGTGCTTTGTGATCGCTTTACTGAAGCTAGTTATGCCTATCAAGGCGGCGGTCGCGGCATTGATTGTGCCTTTATTCGTAGTTTACAGCTATGGGTACAACAAGACTTGAAAGTCGATGCCGTGCTATTACTCGATGCACCGGTCGATATTGCCTTACGACGTACGCATCATCGAAAAACGGTTGATCGCATAGAAGCCGAGAAACAAGATTTTTTTACTCGCGCACGTGCCAGTTATCTCGAGCGAGCTACACAATTGTCGGATTGTTATCAGGTGATTGATGCCAGTCGCTCATTAAAGGACGTACAAAAACAAATTAAGCAAGTCTTGGATCAACTCTTAAGTAGTTGGGTTAAAGCGGATAAAAAAGATGATTGTTGATACTTATTCAGCGCCTTTGCCATGGCATGTCCGGTTATGGCAGCAACTCTATCAGAGTCATCAAACCGGACATTTACCCCATGCGCTGTTGTTGGCAGGTCAAACCGGTTTAGGTAAGTCGTTATTTGCTACCGATTTTGCTAAAACCTTATTATGTAAAGAGCCGGTGAATCAGAAAGCCTGTCAGCAGTGCCGCGATTGCTTATTAACGGCAGCAGGAACGCATCCGGATCTATGTGGTTTGACTCCGGAAAAATCAGGTCAAGGTATTAAAATCGATCAGATACGTGACGTGATTGCAAAGATAAACCATACCAGTCAAGCCACCTACAAAATTATTGTGATTAATCCGGCAGATAGTTTGTTACTCGCGGCGAGTCAGGCGTTGCTAAAAAGTTTAGAAGAACCGAGCGAGCGTACGCTCTTTATTTTACTCACTGAAAAGATTGAACGTTTACTTCCAACCATTCGTAGCCGTTGTCAAATATTACGGTTTCTACCGCCAGAAAAAAGTCTTGCCATGACTTGGTTAGCACAGCAACTTCCTAAGTCAACAACGCTGGATAAACTTTATTACTTGTCAGCAGGTGCACCCTTGTTGGCTGTAAGCTATGCACAACAGAGTTATATCGCGTATTACACGGATTTATTGACGGCTTTAATGCAGTTACTTAACCGTGATCGAGATCCTATTCAGTGTGCTGCGAATTATGCTAAAACCGATGCACAGCAATTATTATCGACGTTATTACATATCGTCAGCGAATTATTAAAATATCAGCTGCTGAGTGGCTATACCGCTATCGAAGACGCCATCATCCCGTTAGCCACCCGTTTGTCAACCGATTTTTTGTTACAGTACTTTGATGAGATTATGCAATTACAAGCCTCTACGACTAAAATTGCATTAAATCTTCCTTTACTGTTAGAAAATGTATTTTCTCGTTGGGCTTTACAAGGTAAATTATGTTAGTTGATTCACATTGTCATTTAGATCGCTTAGATCTCAGTCAGTTTAAAGATGATCTGAATAGCTGTCTAGATTATGCTAGAGAACAAGGGGTGATGCATTTTCTGTGTGTGTGTATTGACTTGACCAATTTTCCAGCGGTATTAACCATCGCTGAACAATTTAGCGATGTTTCTGCGTCAGTGGGTGTCCATCCCACTGAGCAAGTGACTAAAGAAGCGTCCTTGGGTGAGTTAATTGAGCGGGCACAGCATCCCAAAGTGGTTGCTATCGGCGAAACCGGTTTGGATTATTATCGCGAAAATAATTCAAAAGAATGCCAACAACAGCGTTTTCGCCGACATATTCGCGCAGCGTTAGCGGTTAATAAACCGTTGATTGTCCATAGCCGCGATGCGCGCGCTGATACCTTACGCATCTTAAAAGAAGAGGGTGCTCAGCAAGTGGGCGGGGTGTTGCATTGTTTTACTGAAGATTTAACAATGGCTGAAAGTGCTTTACAAGAAAATTTTTATATTTCTTTTTCAGGAATAATCACCTTCAAAAATGCTAAGGAATTACAATCGATTGCACAAGCCTTACCGTTAGAGCGGATATTAATTGAAACCGATTCACCTTATTTAGCTCCGCAACCGTTTCGTGGCAAACCAAATCAACCGGCTTATGTACGTTATGTGGCTGAATATTTGGCAGAATTACGCGACTGTTCGTTAAATAAGATTGCTGAACAAACCAGCACTAATTTTTTTAATTTATTTAAGCACGCGCAATTAAACTGAACGGTCTTAATAAATATAAAACACATTCATTTCTAACTTTAATTGTCCTAAAGGCGATGTTAATAATGCGCATATTTATTTTTTTGCTGTTGTTATTCAGTGTCCGCTTTTCCATGGCAGAAACGGCTACTGAACAAGCAACGTCAAATTACTTTAACTCGATCCAGAATGATCCGAAAAAGCTAAGTGTGTTTTTATATGACCTGCCAAAAGGTGCAGATCTTCATAATCATCTCGGTGGTGTCAGCATGGCGGAAAATATGTTGCGCTATGCGAAACAGGATCATTTATGCGTCAATAACCAAAGCCTTGCAGTTATAGAACATCATGATTGTTCTTCAGCTTTTCAAGTTGATAAGATTCAACACTACCCACAGTTATATAATCGGGTGATCGATGCTTGGTCGATGAGAAATTTCCAACCAGGGAAAGAGTCCGGACATGATCATTTTTTTGCGACCTTTTTGAAATATTTACCTATTTTGATGCAACATCGGCCCGAAATGGTTAATGAAGCGGTGGAAAGGGCCTGTCGAGAGCATTTAATCTATCTAGAACTGATGGTGATGCCCGATGATAATCGATCCGGATTATTGGGTAGTCAGATCGTTTGGAATAATCATTTCGATGGTTTACGTAAAAAATTGTTAAGCCAGGGCGTCATTCCCATCACTCAGGAAATTTCTCAGCAGTTAGATCGTTATCAACAAACCGTTCAAGGTTTTTTGAGTGGACCTGGAAAACAGCTATGTCCGGGTTTTAAATTACGTTATCAATATCAAGTATTGCGCGAGCAACCGCCAGCACAGGTGTTCGCACAATTATTAACCGGTTTTGAGTTAGCCAATCGCGATCCTCGCGTTGTCGGCATTAATCTAGTCCAAGCGGAAGATGGAAAACTATCCATGCGCGATTATCGCTTGCAGATGCGGATGATAGGATTTTTACATCGCCTCTATCCAAAGGTTAAAATTAGTTTACATGCCGGTGAATTGGTTCCGGGTTTGGTTCCCCGGAGTGGTTTACGCTTTCATATTCGCGAAGCGGTAGAGGTAGCGCATGCGAATCGTATTGGTCATGGTGTGGATATTCGTTATGAAGATCAAAGCCAACAATTATTACAAGAAATGGCTAAAAAACAGATCTTGGTCGAAATTAATCTCAGCAGTAATGCGGCGATACTCAGGGTAACCGGCCAACGACATCCGATACTGCTTTATCAACAACATCATGTTCCAGTGGCACTTTCAACCGATGATGAAGGGGTGTTAAGAACTAATCTGACAGAACAGTACAAAATAGCCGTAGCTAATTATCATTATCCTTATTTGACCTTGAAGCAATTAGCCCGGAACAGTATTCATTATAGTTTTTTACCCGGAGCGAGTTTATGGCAAGATGATCATTATAACGCTCCAGTGGGTGCCTGTAAGGAGAGCGTTAAGACCGGTCATTTAGCGTTAAGTTGTCAACGCTATTTACAGCATAATGAAAAAGCCGACAGCGAATGGAAATTAGAACAACAATTTTCAACGTTTGAACAAAAATATATTAAGTAGGGTTCTTGATTAAGAAGATCAATTAAATTGCAAAAAAGATTGCAGAAGCAATGCCACCGAACAAGGTCCATTTAATTAAATAATAAGTCGGTTTATTCCATTTTTTTATCGATTTGCCGACACGTCGAATACAATAAACATATTTAAAGATTCGATTGACACCGCCGGTATCATCGGTTTCTTCATTGGGGGCAGCTGCAGCACTCATTAGATATCGTCCCACGAAATAATTAAACCGTTGAGCCCAACGATATTTCAAGGGTCGTTCGATATCACAAAATAAAATTAAACGATTGTGGCCACTGGTATTTTCGGCATAATGAATATAGGTTTCATCAAACATGACCGCTTCGCCATCCCGCCAACTATAGCAAGTCCCATCAACATTAATAAAACAACGATCGTCATTAGGGGTCATCAGTCCTAAATGATAGCGTAATGAACCCGCAAAGGGATCGCGATGACGTGGTAAACGGCTGTTATGAGGTAATTCCGCAAACATGGCGGCTTTAACCGAGGGTAGGGTTTTTAATAGTGCCGTGGTTTTAGGGCAATGAACTGTCGCCGAAGGGTGTTGGCTATGATACCATTTCAAATAAAAGCGTTTCCAACCCGTTCTAAAGAAGGAGTTAAATCCAGCATCGTTATAGTTTTCGGAAGCCTTAATCTGTTGCTGAGCTAAAAGATTCATCCCTTCTTCACGTATCAGCTGCCAATTTTGACGTAAAATTGCTAACTCAGGAAAATTTTCTAACTTATGGTAAGGGGTAGAAGCTACCTTGGAGAACAGATACATGAATGTATTCAAGGGTGCCAAAAAGGTCGAATGATCGGAAAGCTGACGCCAAAAGGGATAACGTTCTTTGCCGCGCCGATGAATATAGATGACACTTAAAATCAATAAACCCAAGACAATATACTTCATTAAGGTTATCCAATCTTTCTCAAAAAAGAAAATTTATAGTATAAGTTAACCGTAAAAAAATAAAGCTGAATCCTATATAGCGATGAATATTGTTAACTAAGTGCGAACTAGGCTATCCAATGATTTAAATCTTTTTAGCGATAAAAAGGAAATGTCATGCTTCAGTGGTTTTCCCATCACTTGATCTAACAGTAATGTGGCTAACACATAACTCATTTTGTAGGCATGTCCTGATAAACCGGTTGCAAAGCCAACCTGAGGATGCTGAGGATGAATATCAACGATAAAATTTTTGTCGAATGAATTATCGTATAAACAATTTTTAGCGTAACTCTTTTCTGTGCTGACATTTAAGTAAGTGTGAATAAATTGATTGATGGCCATTTCTTCTTCATTATTATTATCCGTTAACCTTTTGTTACCTTTGAGTTGATACGGAGATCCACCGGTGTGCCGAGCGATTTTAATATGTCCGTCGATATTTGGAAAACCATAGAATAATTCTTCAGCGAGTTGATAAGCAAAACATGGCGAACCTTTTTCAATAGTGTATTTATCGCTATTAACCCTGTTCCAAACTAATTTTTTTTGCAAAATTTCTAGATGTAAATGGAGTTCGGGAAGCAATTGTTGGGTCCAAGCCCCGGCGGTGATAATCAAAAATTTACTTTGATAGCAGCCGCTAGTGGTGTTAACGCTTATTTTTCCATTCTTTTCTCTACCCCAAGCGATAACCTTTTCATGGTTAAAAATGCGCGCCCCGCAGGCGAGGGCGGTATTCACAAAATAATCCATACAATCGTCAATATATAAAAATCCTGCCTGTGGTTGGAAAAGACCATTCATATCATCAGGAATCAGAAAGTCAGGAAATCGACTGTTGATGGTGACTCGAGTCAGTAATTCGAATGGGATATCATACTTTTTTAAAAACCCGATTTTAGCGTCGGTATTCTTCAAGTTTGCTATTTCTAAAACCCCGTTTTCAACAAATAATTTTTTTTGTGCTTTTTTTTCGAGATCTTTCCACTGGGTATAGGCCTCGCGGAGTAGTGGGAGGTAATGAGGATTATCATAATAAGCCTGTCGAAAAGCTCGGGTTTCACCGTGGCTTCCTCCCTGATGATGGCCTATATGATACTGTTCAAGACATAAAACCTTTAAGCCGTTTAGACTGGCATGATAAGCCACGGCACTGCCTATACCCCCGCACCCAATAATAATTAAATCAAATTGTTTCATCTTTGCGACTAACCGACTTATAGTTGGATTAAAGTTTCCCTAGTTTACGCTGATCGCTTTTTGCCCGGAAGGCCACTTGTAGGTTAAAAACACAATAAAACCAACTTGTTTTTTTTCAGGCCTAAGGTTAGTATCGGCTTAGTTTCTATTATTTAAAACCATAAAAAAAATAAAAAATGAAGCGCTTTTTCTCTGCGTCAACAAGCGTCACTCTAGCGCTGTTGTGTGTTATTAGCATTAAATTTCTATTAGCTAGTTTTATCCCTATTACTGCTGATGAAGCCTACTATGCTATCTGGGGTGCTTTTCTCAGTGGCGGGGGTTATGATCATCCCCCGATGATTGGATTTGTTCTCTATCCGCTATTGCAATTCGGTCATCATACCCTGACATTACGGTTACCCGCTATCTTCACTAGCTTAATAGTCGGTGTCGTGACCTATCTTTTTCTCAAAAAGGATGATCCTGAGCGAGCAGCGATTACCAGTACTTTATTAATGATCGCGCCGATTAGTCTATTTAACATTATCGTCACCACGGATACGCCTTTATTTATCTTTTCGTTTTTGTCTGTGATCTGTGTGTTACAGGCTTTAAGGAATAATGATGCGTGGGGTTGGTTTGCATTAAGCGGATTATTTTTAGGTTTAGCTTTTTTTTCAAAATACTTTGCTTGTTTATTAGGTGTAGCGTATGCCGTTTATTTTCTGTTGGTTGCGCCGAATCGAGCAAGAGTGATTGGTTTTGGTTTAATTATTCTCTTCACATTGCCTTTTGCATTACAGAATGCCTATTGGAATTATCAACATGATTGGTCGAATATTTTATTTAATATCTACAATCGAAATAATGATATGGGTTTTAGTCTTAAAACGTTATTCGGCTATTTATTAATATTACTTTATCTCATTACACCGCCATTAGTTTTCGCTGTAGGCAAGTTTCCTAGACAGGCATTAAAACATCAGCCGCTATTTTATTTTTTCTTTATACCGTTATTGATATTTTTCATACTAAGTTGTTTTAAACCAATAGGTTTGCATTGGCCACTTGCATTTATTCCGCTTATTTACTTATGGGCAGGGATGTATCTAAGCACAGATCGGCTAAAAAAATTATTAAGATTTACCATCTATTGGAGCGGAGTGCAGCTCATTCTCATTGTTAGTTTATTGCTGATGCCTCTTAAGTCGGTCCAAAATCATCATTTTCTAGGCTTACATTACAATAAGATTGTTTATTTCTTTCATCATAAGACCATCAATGGTTTATTGAAACAGAAGTATGCGCAGAATTATATTTATGCCAGTCCTAATTATGCGGACGCTTGTTTGTTTTTTTTCGATACCAATCAGTACGCATCGGTATTTTTAAAAGGTTCTTTTCATGGTCGTGAAGATGATTTAATTAGCAATTTCCAAGATTTTAAAGATAAAAACTTTTTAATTTTCTCACGCACACCCCTGGTTTATAAAGATTATAAGCCTTATTTTCAGAAGGTGACTTTGCATAACTTTCAATACCAACACGCGACTTTTTATTATTTAATCGGTACCAGATTTAATTATCCAATCTACCGGCAAAAAATCCTGCGATCTATCAATGATACTTACTGGATTGATCCACCGTATTTACCACATGCGCCCAGCTTTTTTTATTTAAAGTATTTTAAATAATAAAGTTAAACTTGGATTGTCCTGCACTACTTGCTAATCTGTTCGAAAAGGTTGAGATCAATCATCGTTCTGAAATTTTTTTTGGATTTTTAATAAATTGAAATCTTAAGTTTAATAAATTATCATGTATTGAATTTAGTTTTTTTAAAAATAAAAACATGCCTGATAATTACCCTAATGTTTTTCATTTCATATGGACAGGAAAAGGAATTGAGAAGCATATAAAGAATATTAAATTATGGAGAGATCTGCATCCTAAGCATATTATCAATCTTTGGACTACCCCTAATGATTTGAAAAATTCTCGCACTAAAGCATCCTTGAAAACGGCAAATATTAAGACACGTTATGTTAATAAAAATCAAGATTTAATAAATTACAGTTATATAAAACAAGAAATTAATAAAGGAAATCCATGGAGCGCCAGTGATATATTGCGTATTTCAATTCTATTGAACGAGCCAGGATATTACTTTGATATCAATGTAACTCCAAAAACCACCTTGCCTAGCTATTTTAATAAAGAAAAAGCGATGTTTGCCATCGATATAAAAAATACCATTAAATATAATGCTTTAGTCCTTAATCTTAAAATCATGGCTTCTGCTTCAGTTAATCATCCGATTTTTCAGCAGGCAAGTAAAATAATTAAAAATAACTTTGATTTTCTACACTATGAAAAAAACACCGCTGAACAATTCTATAAGCTTCCTTCTTCCCATTTAGATAAAAATTATATTTTTGCAACAATTGTTACAGGAAGAGCGGTTGCATCAAGTATTGCAAATAGTTATCTAACAGAAAATTATTTTATGGAGGGAACATCAGCCGTAGATTTTGACGAAATTAGGGAATTAATTTTTCATTATAGACACCTAATGAATATACCCATGGCAAAAAATAGAAGTCAGAATTTTGATAAATATGAAAGATTCAGTGACATTTTAAACTTTCAAACTAATTTATTCAGTGATTTCGAAATTGAAAATACCAGTTTAGTCAATAGATTAGAAAAATTTTCAGGATTAAAATTCTTTTCGAAGTTAAACTCTGAAGGATATGTCAATGCAATGGCGAAAATTGAAAATGCTGACGACGAAAGATTGGTCAAAAAGATAAAAGATATCGATCACAGCGGTAAAATTTTCTTAGGAAAAAATAAATTTTTTATTATTCCCGATGTAAATTCAGAAAAATCAGCGACTCAGCTACAAAATTTTTTAGCACTTAATAAGCACTAAATTACATATAGAACCTTATTACAAACTTCATAAACGCGATCAAGGTAGGGTTTGATTAGGTTAGTTATACGACTAAACTTAAAAATTCTGATCGAGTGCTTAGATCTTTTCGAAATAAACCTAGCATCACTGAGGTTTTCATAGAAGCCTTTTGTTTTTCAACCCCACGCATCATCATGCAAAGATGCTTGGCTTCAATAATAATAGCGACGCCTTTGGCCGCTAATACCTGCATCAAGGTATCAGCGATTTGACGAGTTAAGTTTTCTTGAATTTGTAAGCGTCGTGCATAAAAATTAATAATACGGGATATTTTTGATAAGCCTATGATTTTTCCATTAGGAATATAGGCAATATGACAGACACCAATAAAGGGTAATAAATGATGCTCGCAAAGCGAGTACAATTCAATGTCTTTGACTAAGATCATTTCTTCCATGGTGGAGTGAAAAACGGCGCCATTTAAAATATCGTCTAAGCTTTCACGCGAACCACTGGTTAAATACCTTAACGATTTGGCGACGCGTAAGGGCGTATTTTTTAATCCTTCTCGTTCTGGATCTTCTCCCAAGGCGGTTAAGATTGCTTTAATATGCTTTTCCATCGTCTCTCTTCTTATTAAGTTGAGTTTACACCTCACTCGCTCCATGCGGAAACTGCGGTACCATGAAATAGCCGGTTGGCAGCGGCGATGACCTCAGGGGAGTGTAAGGCTTTAATTAAATTAATAAATTTAGGATTATTTTTATCACTGGCTTTAACGACTAATAGATTAGCATAAATTGAGTGTTTTCCTTCACTAAATAATGCGTCTCGTTGTGGATAAAGCTGGGCTAATGCAGCATAGTTGGCATTAATAACGGCTAAGTCGACATCGGCAAGCACTCGTGGTAATTGTGCTGCATCCAGTTCTTTAATGATTAACTGTTTAGGATTATGTTGGATATCGCTTGGTGTCATCAGTGTGCTTTTATGGGTATCTAAAGTGATTAACCCTGCTGAACTCAATAATAACAACGCACGCGCTTCATTACTCGGATCATTCGGAATAGCGACAATAGCCTGCGGTCTGAGTTCGGTTAAATGGCGAATTTTAACTGAATAAATAGCCATCGGATAAATAAACTCTTTAGCAATGGCAACTAAAGAATAGTTTCGGTTATGGATTTCGTCATCTAAAAACGCTTGATGCTGAAATAAGTTAGCATCAAGATTACCGTCGTTTAAAGCGCGATTTGGAAGTGAATAATCTGAGAACTCAATAATTTTTAGGTGTAAACCGTAATCGCGTTGAGCCACTTGTTTAGCCACTTGCATGAGTTCCGTTTCGGGTCCGCTAATGGTACCTAAACGAATTTGTTGGGAATCCTCATGTTTATGACAAGCGCTGAGGCTAATCAAGCTACTGAGTAAAAAACAAAATAATGTGAAATAAAGAATTTTTTTTAGCATAGTTATATCCAAAGTGTAAAAATTCAATACAAGCGATCGTCAATGTCGGTTATGGCGAGCAGGTCGTGCTATTTTTTAACGATGATTTAAACGTTTTGCCCAATAATCGCCTACATGTTGAATACCTTGTACCAAAACGATGAGGATCGCGATGGTGATGATCATGACGACCGCATCAAAGCGTTGATAACCATAGCGTATGGCGAGATCACCTAAACCACCGCCACCCACCGCTCCTGCCATGGCAGAATAACCCACTAAGGTGATAATTGTGGTGGTCAATGTTCCTACTATCCCAGGTAGCGCTTCGGTCAATAAAATACTAGGAATTTGCCAAGTACTCGCACCGAGCGCTAATCCGGTTTCAATTAAACCCGAAGGCAATTGGTTGAGATTATTTTCAATCATGCGCGCAAAAAAAGGGATGGCGGCTAAGCTTAACGGTACAATAGCGGCGCTTGTACCTATCGACGTGCCCACAATCAAACGTGTCACAGGAATGACAGCGAGCATTAAAATGATAAAGGGAATTGAACGAGCCATGTTGACTATTAACGATAAGCTTTTATTCAAAAATGGCATGGGTAATAGGTTGGTTTGTCGGGTACTGAATAACAATACACCCAACGGTAATCCCAACACCATGGCCAATAATCCAGAGATTAACACCATATACAATGTTTCACTCGTCGATATCATTAATTCAAACAATAGATTCGTCGACATAACCTATAATCTCTACATGGAGTCCTTTATTCGTTAAAAAGTCTAACCCTTGAGGTAATGATGTTTGATCGCCCATGACTTCAACCACCATGATACCTAAGATTGTTTCTTTAAGACATTCCATATTAGCTTGTAAAATATTCAGATGAATACCCATTTCACGCATTACATGGGCGATTAAAGGTTCGGCTGCTGCTTGTCCCTGAAATAGGATACGAAGTACCGCATGGCTGCCCGATTTTTTTTGGGGACTGAGTCGATGTTGTAGTAGGGGAGGTAACTCATGTTTTGACGATAAACTCACAAATTTTTTGGCGAGTTTAGTTTTGGGTTCCGTAAAAAAACTGACAATGTCGGCGACTTCAATAATCGAGCCTTTATCCAATAAAGCAATGCGGTCACAGATAGTTTTCACCACCTCAACTTGATGGGTAATTAATACAATTGTAATACCTAAGCGCTGATTGATATCTTTCAATAATTGTAAAATAGTTTGAGTGGTCTGTGGGTCCAGCGCCGAAGTCGCTTCATCGCAGAGTAATATTTTGGGTTGACTGGCGAGTGCACGAGCGATGGCGACACGTTGCTTTTGTCCACCACTCAGCTGAGCAGGATAAGCGTGCTGTTTATCACTTAAGCCTGTTAGTTCTAATAATGGGATAATTGCGGTATGAATTTGCGCAGCCGAATAGTGGGCAAATTTTAACGGTAAGGCAATATTCTCATACACCGTCTTTGCGGTTAGCAAATTGAATTGTTGAAATATCATACCAATTCGACGGCGCACACAACGCAATTCTGCGACATTTAAAGCGGTTAACTCTTGTTCCTCTATCCAGACTTGTCCTAAATTGGGTCTCTCTAATAGGTTAATGCAGCGGAGCAGTGTACTTTTACCGGCGCCGCTTTGGCCGATAATGCCGAAGATTTCTCCTGGATTAATCGTCAGGTTGATATCGCGAAGCGCATAGGTAGGCAACACGACACTGTTATAAATTTTTGTGATATGAGTCAGTTTAATCATCTTCTATATCGTAGTTGACATCGGAGTTAACGGTAGTGGTTAAAACGTATTATCAATACTTAAATAAATAACGCAAGAGGATTTATTGGCTTCCTAGGCAAAAACTATTTATCATTTTTTTAAATCAAAAAATAATTTCATATTAATTTTTTAAAAATTAATATGAAAAATAATCAAAAAAATGAATAGTAGAATCACTTGACACTATTCTTTAAAGTACATAACCTGTATCTTACTAAGATAAATTAATTTTAAATTAACTTAAAAACAGTGGATAATTATATCTGACAACGTTATTATAAAGTTACAATTAAATGCTAATATTGATTGATTATTTATAATTTATTTTAATAAGAAACATTGGCGTATCAAAAAACAAAATTAAAAATTAATGGATGATCTGATGACTAACCTAGAAAAACAATATGCCTTGGGAGAACGTACTGCTTTACTAATAGAGGATGACCTTTTTTGTCAAAAGGTTCAAAGTCATTGTCTTCGTGAGTTGGGATATACCGTAGAAATTGTGTCCGATGCTGCAACAGCCATTCAGCGCATAGAACATCAAGTCTATCATCTTATCCTGCTAGATTTAGGCTTACCTGATCAATCCGGTGAGTTAGTTATTCGTGCAACCCGTGAGTATGAGACTAATTACCAAACACCCTTGATCGTAGCAACCGCCCATGCGGATGGGCCTATGCAGCAAAAGTGTCTTTATTTGGGCGCCGATGTGGTATTTATTAAACCGTTCAATAAACAAACCTTAGCAAGAGCAATCGATTTTTGCCATTCTCGCATCGAGGAATTATCGCGATTTAACTAGTACGTAATCATTGGATGTGAAATTAATTAGTTGTAGTTTATCCCATAACCAATTTTTAAATTAAACCTAATAGTGACTATTTAAAATAGTATTTTTGGTTCTTATGTTATTAAATTCCGATATAATAAAACTAATCTAAACATAAAAGGTTATGGGATAAACTGTTTGTTATTTTCCAAGGAGAGTGCATGTTAGTTGATTTTGCGACAACATTCATTAGCCGTTTTACGGCTTTATTGCAAGCACTGGATGCCTTTAATCTACACATTCAAAGAGAGCTTAGTACGCTGCCGCTATGGGTTGATAATGGTGCTGGGGAGTTCGTTAAAAACCGGAATAAAGTCATCTTTGCTTTAGGAAATTTCGGCCCAACTCAGGGTTTATCCCCTCAAGAAACCTTTAAATGTCCAGGTGTTATAGCAGGAACACTGGATACCTTAACGCTTATCGATAAACTTAACCAAGAAAAAAGTGCTTTTAAAGAATTGGTTCAAGCTTGTCGTCAAAGCACAGAGCAAGACTGCACAAAATTTGTGAGGGATACCTTGGCACGCGCTGGTCATCCAGGTATCAAACTTAAGCAGGTTTTTAGACATATTATTTATATCAATTACCATCCCCGACGAATAGCCTGGACTAAAGGCAAACACACCACAAGTAAACAATTATCTAAACAAGCTTCAGAAAAATTGTTAGCTAAAGCAGGGCAGGGCTTACATATTGAAATACAAAAATTAAAATTAAATGGTTTATCTCAGCAAACTAAATTGATTAAGCACCGCGCGATAAAACCGGGTTGGGTGGTTAATATCGGTGCATTCAAAGAAAATAATTGTTCGGCCTATGAAGATATTCGAACGGCTTTACCGATATTTTATTTACATGATCCACAATGTCCAAATCCGATTGTGTGTTTTAGTAAAGCGCGTGAACACACGCGTAAAATGCGAATAGATAAGCAAATTGAATCTACCGCTTTTTTGCCATCGATCAGCGTCTATCGATATAAAAAGGAAAGTGTTAGTTAAATAATTTTATCATTTTTACAAATGATTAATTTAATTAAAAATAATAATTAAAATTCCTTGCAGATTTTTTTTTAACATGTTTAAATTTATAAGTAAAATTTAAATAGCATCTGGATAAACTAAAAATGAAAGGAAAATAGTATGCATAAACCAGCCTTTAAGGAGAGGGACGTCAACATACGACGTAAAACCCTAATTAATAAACTCCCAGCCATACCCGCTACCGAAATCTTAACCCTCGTCGTATCTATTACACAAATTTGTCGATTATCTACTTCTTGTACGTTATCTCAATAATTTAAGCTTTTTTTAACTAATTTTAGCATTAAAACCCCTAAGTTTTACTCATTATTCGGTTTTGCTTACAAGCCTTAATTTTATCTTAAGTAATTGAGACTAAACTTAATACATACCGAGTAATGAAGCTTAATTCTGAAGAATTTTAATTGATCATTACAACGAGGTCTACATGTCAGATTTAATAAATACTAACATCGAATCCGTACTAACAAGTTTAAAAAATGAAAATTATGATCAATTAATGAGTAGTTTGCGACAACTAGGCCGTCCTATTGTAAAACAATGGAAAAAAGAAAAAACAAACCACCTTTCCGAAAGATTACAACTTACTTCAGATCCTGAATTTAAAACGTTTTTACTCGAAAAATTAGAATCAAGTGAAAATTTAGCTTCAATTCCAACCAGTCATAGAGAACAAGCTATACAGGAATTGATAGATCAATTATCTTCGATAAAACTTCTTATCATCGTATGGAAAGACCGAGAAAAAATAATTGATGAAAATCCCGCCGAAGTGTCAGAATCACAACCTGAGACAACTATCAATAAAAAATGGCTGCGTCAACAAATAAAGTTTAAATCATCATTAGATAAATCAGATATACGCCATCCAATCAATGCTGCTTTACAATTGATGATAATTAAGCTTTGCCAGCAAAGCGATCAATTTATTGAAAATTCAGAATGGGCTGAGCAATTTAAACAATCGGAAAGTAAGCAAGATTTACTAGAGCTCATTTTTAATTGTATTGTAAAATTGAATGAGAAGTTACCGGATTCAAATGACATTACAGCGGATCACACCTTTGATTCTAAGCTGGAGCAAGTTGAAAAGATTGGAAAGGCAATCAAAGCTTTCGACACGCCGACAATAAAGAAAAAGCTACTTAAATATTTCGGTATTTCATTAGCTTTGCTTGCTGCATCAGCGTGTGGACTTGCAACCGGTGGCGCCATCTATTTATTAGTTCCTAGCTTACCGATATTAGGTTATATTTTAGGAGGAGTCATTGGTATATGGGGATTTACCTCCAATTACAGTTTCTTTTCTCAGAATTTCCCTGAATTTCTTTTAAATCTTTCCAAAAAAGGGGGAATTAGTGAATATTTTAATCAAGACGGAGAACGTCAACAACTCTCTCCGATAAAAAAGCGATTACTCATACCACTTGCCGTAATCGCCTCCATCACGGTAGGTTTAGGTACCTCGGCAATAACCTATACCACGATTATTGCTTTAGCTGCCAAGTTAGTTCCAGCATTAGCAATACTATGGCCACCATTACCTATCATTATTGCGGCTATTTTGGCCGTAGCAATCGGTATCACCTTAACCGTCGCCGTATTGACCGCAACGATTAAATCAATTAAGGATTCAGAAAATTTTTCATGGGCGCAATGTAAGGAGGCACTCCAAAAATTAACTGTTCGACAAGTTGTTGGCTATGTCCTTAAGGGACTATTGGTAGTCATTGGTTTATTTGGCTTAGCTTATTTTCGTTATACTGCTGGGATCGATTTAACTCAGTTACTCCACCCCCTAATTGGATCCGCTGCAGCTATCACCACCTCTGCTATCCTGAGTGTAATTGCTTTTATCCCACAAGCCTTTTTCACAATAGTTTCGTTACAAAAATTTCTTAGAGTTTTTTCCTTCAGGACAGCGCAGCAAGCGAACTCATTAGAAGGACCGATTTCACCATCAAGAAGCTTTTCTAGTCGATTAAAATCTAGAGTAACAACTGTCTACACCTGGGTTGCACTTATCGGAAATGCTTTCGGTAATGCCGCCTTAGTGATAGTCGACAGAGTCTCAGGCTTTTCTATTTCTGGAGCGGTAGGGAGCTTCTTAAACTCCATATCAGGAAACTTGATTGAACCTGATAGAAATGTAACCTATAGAAATCAAGCAAACAAAGCACTTGCTCAAGAATTCCATCGCGTATTAATACCAGATGAAACACCCTCTAGTTCTGTGCCACCAACCACCAGTAAATTAAATCGAGTTAAACAATCTTCAGGTAATCTAACTAACCTAAGGGAACCATCAAAAAAAACGAGAGGTCGGCTTAGTCGCAGTCAATCAAATCCTAATGACCTATATAGCAGCTACAGCAGCAGCGATGACGAAAGCAGCACTCCTAATGAGTCAACTGCAGTCAATACGGCTAGTTTTTATAAATTACCAAATCCGCCATCTAATGATTTGGTGAGCAATCCGAACCCTGTGGAGGTGGTGACCAAACCCAATCCTGTGGCAGCAATATAAGAAACTTGTGCTGATTTAGAAATAAAATTTTTTGTTAAGTTAGCGCCTGTGTAAATAATTATTTTTGGCATTGTTGGCAATATACGCTAGCACGTTGGCTAATCCGACATAATTGTAATAACGATTGACATTGCAAGCAGGGCAATCCAGCACGACCGTAGACATTTAATTGTTGTGTAAAATATCCAGGTTGACCTTCACTATTTAAAAAATCTTTTAAGCTGCTGCCACCCTTAGTAATCGCTGAGCGTAAGATAAGCTTAATTGCATTAACTAATGGTTTTAATTCATTCAATAATAAACCATTAGCCGGTCTTAATGGATGTATACCCGCTTTGAACAATGCTTCTGTTGCGTAAATATTACCGACACCGACGATAATGCGTTGATTCATAATCGCTGACTTAATCGGCAGTTGCTTTTTAGCCAATTGCTGCTTTAGATAACTTGCAGAAAACTCGCGACTAAAGGGTTCAACACCCAAATTTCTCAACAAAATATGCTGTTGAGGATCACCTGTAACATAAAGCAAAGCACCAAATCTTCGCGGATCGGTAAAACGCAAAAGCAAGCCATTTTTAAAAAGAATATCAACATGATCATGTTTCTGAGCGGGTACCCCCTGATTCAAAATACCCAAACGCCCAGACATCCCAAGATGAATAATCATATTAGCTTGATTGGTAGCGAAACAAAGATATTTACCGCGACGGGTCAGTTGCGTCATCCTGAGACCAACCAATTGTTGTAATTCTTGCTTAGGAATAAGCCAACGTAGATTAGGCCGACGGAATACAAACTCTTGGATAGTTTGATTTTGTAGTGGGGCTCGTAAGCCGCGTAAGGTGATTTCAACTTCAGGCAATTCAGGCATAGACGCGCTACTATTACATTTTTTCAAGGATAATAGCAAATTTATTGCAGATTAACTCATCTTTTTTTCGGCTTGGACGATAATTATTTTAATCGTCATTTTAAAATTTAAATAAGCTTAAATAAGCTTAATCTTGCAAGCAGGTATAAGCAGGGTAGCTCTGTGAACAGTTTACGCTTTACAGTAAATCAATTGATACTTAAACTATAATTTTAACATTTAAGGGATATAAATGGAGTCAACAATAACCCGTACCGAAATGCGAAATTTAATTGCAGTTGGAAAAACAAAAAAACTAATATCAATTGATGAGGTTAAAATTCTCAATTTACTAAGCAAAGAAAAACTAATTACCCGAGAGTCTTATGGAAATACAACGTTCATTACCGAACAAGTAGTTTATAAAAGTAAGATAAATTTAAAAGATATAGATAATAATTTTCTGAAAAAATTAATTCAAATCCAAAAATATAAAATCAACACATTTGAAAATAAAAATTTTACTTTATTATTTGAAAAAGAAGATGAAATACGTTTTAAATCTGCACTTCGACGAGAAAAAATCTATAATTGGCTTTTTTTTATAATGACTCTTGTTGTTATCCCGTCTTTAATCATCCTAACACTCTGTCTCTTAGCACCGGCCGTTATACCAGTTTATATCAATTTCTTATTCAATTTTCTTACTGCTCCGCTCGGGGGAATTATGGTATTTGCAAGCTTAACATTTCTTCCCATCGCTTTATATTTTACAGCTGTATTTTTTGCGCGTAATGGTATCGAAAAAATAGTAGGCAAAAACATATTTACTGGGAAAAAACATATTCATGATCTTAGTAATCAACTAGATAAAGAAGTTGAGCTACTTAATAGATTAGTGAACCACGCAGTTTCACGAGAAGAAAATTTAAGCCGCCCTGGAGAACCGAATATAACGTTAGGACATGCGATTTTTCATAATCATCAAGAGATACCTGCAGTCAATGCGACAAACAATAGAAACTGTCTTTTTCCAATGCCAAGTCCTCAGCCAAGTCATGATGATAATTCCGAGGACAACATAGCTCACACTCACTCTCTAAAAGCATAGACAACAACATCTTGATAAGAACATGGATTGCCATCGACCTAAAGAACCGATGTAAATGCCTAAGAGGGGGTGAATTAAGTAATAAGCGCAACTTTTGAAAAAAATAATAAACAATAAAATTATAATAAAATATTGTTTATTAAAAAATAGAAGATTGCAGTGCCGTCAGTGCCGTCACCCAGAGTAAAATAGAAAAATTATTTATTAGAGTTTTGAATAGAAGTTAACACGACATCCGTAGTCAGTGATTGAAGTAGTCCAGCACTCTCGGTCTGTTTAAAGAATAAAAAATGGCCTGTATAACACTTGTTAATTACAAAGGCAGTACCCATGGTCAAAATAAGTAATGATAAATTACCAAGAATTTTTTTATAGCCGCGATGTTGCTCGAGTAGGGGTAGATTATCATTGATTACCTTAAGTGCTGCTATTTGGTATTGATTAGCATTAATTTCATGCCGAGTAAAATACTCATCATTCAATTTTTGAATTTCTGAGACGATAGATTGAATTTTTTCAGCCGCTAAGTCATGACCACGATCTATAAAAGCCTGATATTTGTGAGTTAAATTATCTAGATGGATATCTATATTAGCGTGATTGAATAAATCATGCGGAATCATTGATTTATAGTTAGAAAAACAGAAATGGAATTGGTTTGAAAAATTCTTTTTTGATGCAAATTGTTCGAGTTTTATCATTGTTTTAACCGATTCAAGTTCTTCGAACGAAATAATTTGCATTTTTTTTACTATTTCGATCTCTTTAGCCTTTTCTCTAATAATAAAATAAACCGCAAAACCTTCTGATTCATGCGAGTAACGATACATAAGTGTAGAAAATTCTTTTAAATCTTCAGTTAATAGTTCTATTAATAAAGCTAAGGCTTGTTTAGGTTCTCTATTTTTTACAGGATTAGTCATAAAAATTAATTCTCAGTGAAAAAAAGGCTGAAGTTAACTATAAACTTTATTATTTACTCTAATAATTAAGCATTTTATCAAATATATTTTTAAAATAAATCATTTTTCAAGAAAGATCTGATAATTTTTCCGAAAATCAATTTGCATAATTGCATGATAGTCGATGGGGGGATATTTACCTGAGTAAAAATATGACTTTTTACCAAAATTGTCATACAACAAGACATTTTTAGTGTTAAGCCGCTGTTAATGTAACGTTAAGCCGCTGTTAATCTGAAGACTATAAAATAATAATTTTAGTTCATGAGGCTTTAGCTATGAATGATAATCTATTTATAAGAATAATAACATTCGCGGATTTAGACAAGGCACTTAACGATACAGTGACCTATGAGAAAATAAAAGATGCCTTGTTTAATAGCTTTCTAAAAGGTGAAGTGCAAGCTGACCAATTGGCTCAGTTGGTTGAAGGTGAGGCACTCAATCAAGGTCTTGTAGAATTACTAAAAACAGCTTACAACAGGCTTCTTCATGATCTTGAAGAGAGTGAAGATGAGAACTTATACAAAGATATATATGAGGATTTAGAAGACAAACAATTGCTGGCTAAATTGAGGGCTTCAGCAAAAGATGATGAATTTAATGATGCACTCGATACCGCACTCCGTCATGCACGCCATGCGTTGTTTAATAGTGTAGAAAAAGATAGGGTAGAATTTTGTGAAACTCTTAAAGCAGAGGCACTATCAAGAGATAATATTAATTATTATTTCGAGGTTTCGAAGGTATTACATTGGCTTAGTTTTGAGTATTGTCAATCTTCAGAGGCTACACAAGCATTTATTAAAAAGCACATCGATTCTATTATTAACTCTAATCATCCCAACCAAACGCTTGAACGATTGCAGTTATTTCATTTTGCACAATTGCCTACTAAGCCGAGTGACGAAAAGTTCAACAAATTTTTAGATACCTCCCTAGAGCATTTACAAGCATTCGAGCTGTTAATTGGTCATTCCATGCCAATAAATTTGGGGTATTCAAGTATCGAAAATATAGTTATGGATAACTTAAATCAAAAGAACCTACACCAGTTTATGAAAAATCCAACCCTGCAGCCTTTAAAAATATTTAAAAAAGAACCCTCTAAGCCAGTTAATTTTTTTATGCTCTTGAGTATCCTTTGGTGGGCTCTAATGAATAAAAATAAAGATCCTCAGGGATTAATAAAGAGAGTGGTTGCTGCTTTTAATGAGAATGAAAATAAAAAGAAAGAATACAAAGCTTACCGGGAAGAATTATCAGAAAAAATGAAAAAGTATCAAACTATTTATAACTCTTTAAACGATAGCCTTGCGTTAACCATACTAGATGAAAACGGAGAAGTGAAGAATGATATTGATTTCAAGGCGGTAGCTAACGATCTATGTGCGCTCAGTTATCTTTATTGTTTTGGTATGTCGCTAGCCAAAAAAAATCCTGCCATGGATAAATTTTTTGAAAAATTTAACAATCTTGATATCGTCGACCCTGTGGTTAAAGGTAAACTTGAAGTGCTAGCTTGGATTTACCAAGGTTCCTATGCACGTATCAATGACGCTGGAAAAGATTTTATATTAAAACATCTTGATAAGATTATGGATAGCCATCGACCTGAAGAAGCGCTTAAAGCTTTATTTTTAATCTTTTTTTATAAATTACATGCTTTAAAAAACTCAAACGACCTTATAGATGCCACTCTAAAAAATCCTTCACCCGAATGGTTTTTCAAGGATCTTATGAATAGATTGGTCTCCTTGCATCCACAACCAGATGAGCTCAAAAAAGAGAAGTTAAGCTCAGTTGTAGACGCGTTATTAGTACAGTGCTCACAAAATAGCACCCCTAACACATCTGAAGTGATAACAAAAGCAACTAATATTCTAGATCAAAATCGTCCAATAACCGCTTGGTGTAGTTTTTACGGATGCAAAGGACATCATAGCTTGGATATAAATGCCAATAAACCGGATATTCGAGTTACCCTGGATAGTAAAAGTTAGAGCGTAGCGGAGTTAATTATTTTACGTTTATTATTCCTTAATTGTAAGGATTACAGCCATTAATACAATCTGGTATCAAATGCTTGCTGGTTAATAATTTCCAAGATCTCTCAGGACATTGAGCTGGTTTTACTTGTGGTAAACAATAGAATTGTGCGCTACCACAAGTAATGGATTTTGAACATTTTTTCCAGTGAGGAACAGCTAAATATTTTGGTGGTAAGCTACCAGAACCACCCACAATAAACTGTGTGAACCCGAACGCTAAACTAGAAAATGTTAGTAATAAGCTGGCAATACTCAAAATACGGATGTTCATAAAAAAATTCTCCTTAATAACACATATTACGCTTGTGCGTACGTATACTTTGAATGCCGATAATATGTTTTTATGAAAACATTACAACTCAAAGTTTAATTTCGTCTTTTAGGAAGTTAATTGTTAATGGGTTGTTTATTTTACTTTATTTATACTCTAATCATCTGAACGATTCTATTATAATGGGTAAATTAGGCCAGCTAGTATGTTATCGACTTTTTTTATGTTTTTTTATTTATGAAACCAAAATTGATCAACCTTTGAAAGCTTCTAAGTTTGATCAGCTATCATCTGGTTTAACCCCCATAAATCTCAAGCTTTATTCTAAAAATACGCTTAATTTACTTTATCAAAGCTTCCATAAAGGGTGGTCCGCGTTATTTTGGGTTTATTCAGTATTAATGTTGATTGTTTTGATATTATCGCAATGGAAAAGTAAAAATAACGGTTCTATCTAAAATAACCGAAGCCATCAATTTTGTCAGAGCATTTTGTTTAATAAAAACTATCAGTGTTGCTTTACATATTCAACCATCTTTTTTCCTATTTCTTCTAATATATCTTTAGGTAATAACTTAGCGGCAGTTGGAAAAAGTTTAGTTTCTTCCTCCGTAGCATGATGCACAACGTCAGTATTGAGTGTGCTAAATTTTGATTTCCATTCTTTATCTGATTTCAAATTCATCATTTCTTGGATAATTTTTTTTGCATCTTTCTCTTCACAAATTAAATGCTCGATAATTTTATCAACATATTTTAAATTATATTTTTCTAATACGGGATACCATAAGGTTTGCTCCATCTTTTCATGGCGTAACAGCATTTTGGAAAAAGGTTTAAATTCCTCACTTTGTTTTTTAAAATTTGATTGTTCTTTGATTTTTTTAAAGCAGATTTTTATTTTTTTGTGTTCATTTTTAAGAAAGTTGATAGCATTCATAGTTTATCTCCTAATAAGTTTATGAAACTTTTAGTATCCACATAACTATAAAATTAATTTAAAATTATTATATTTAATTTATATCTTAATCAAAGCTATAATTAATTTGAATTTTATCTATAATCTGCTTGGTATTATATATTGCGGATCTAAGGTTTTTCCCGCTTGCAATGACATGACCAATTACATTTTCCAGGATTTGATTAGTATGCGTGATGTTCAACGGTGTTTTTTTTAATTCAATTTGAGCAAGATGTTCTTTAGGCACTTGAGAAATATCGATATGATTTATTTTTCCTACAGCAGAGGGGAAAATAAAAATATCACAAAAGTACAACTCAACATTTAATTTAACTTCATCCAAATTATTTTTTAGATTACAAGCTTGCCTAATAAGATATTTAATTGGGGAAAATTTACAAGCCAATGTAATCAATCTATTAACATTGACCCCTGGTAGCCTTGGGTTTATTTCGATTAAGATCGGTTTGTTATTTACTATTTTAAACTCAACATTTACGGCTCCACCTGCCAAATTTAAAGAGGTTATCCACGATAAAATTTCATCCTGAATAGATTCAAAAATCTTTTTAGGAATATCAGCCGGAAAAACCATACCGATTAAGCAAAGACCTTTGCTAGGATTTAAAATCTGTTGCGTAATTCCGATTAGTTTCCACGAATTTTTATACCATAAAAAATCTGAGCCATATAGCACTCCAGGTATAAATTCTTCTGTAATGAATTTTTCGCGAATTAATCCAGAAAATGTAAACGGTTTAGCTTTTAACTCTTTTACATAAACTGAATAATCTTGTTTATTTTTACAGAGTTTGGCACCATCTGAACCGGAATCATGGTCAGGTTTAATTATAAAGGGCAGGGGCATAGGCAAATTTTTTAAAGGAGTTTGTAAATTTAGTACAACGTATTTAATCTGCTTTAAATTACTATTATTTAATATTTCCCTAACTTTACTTTTAGAGAAGCTATTTTTTAAACCTTTAATTGAAGGATGAGGTAGTAATAATTTTTGTGCTAATAAAGCAGCGGGCAATACCGTATCATCATAGCAACTCAAAATACCAGCAACTTGAATATTTTTACTTTTAACGAGCTGAAACATACTTTGACAACTATGTGTATCGACATCATAAATTAAATCAAAAACACTCAATTCCTCTGGGTTGTAAAAACCTGGATTAAATAGCCTTATGTAAGTAAACAAAATTGTCGTAAATCCAGACCTTTTAGCAAACAATGCGCCTTGTGAAAACGTATGGTTGGTTTCAATAAAAACAAAGTTTTTCATCGTTAACGGTCATTCATCTCTGGCCACTTAAATGTGAATCTGTGTTGTCCAACAAGTGAACAATGAATTAAACCATCACAGCTTAATCTTAAGCTTGAGAGGGCCAATGATCTGTCCTTATTTTATAGATACTTTATAGACTATATTTTGTTTTTTGACGAATGATTAGCATAAATTAGGATTTTAGGAAAAGTCGCACAAGCTACATTGTTGAGCAAAGGTTTTTCCGTAGGTAAATTCAATTTATAAGCGCAAGTGATGAAAAATTAATAACAAGAGTTCTGAATCTGTCACTTAGGTTAATAGGGCATCGATTAGCGCGATCTATGTTAAAATTTACTTTCAGCGCGACCAAAAAAAACGATGAGGTAAATTATTTATGCCAAAATACGAAGAAAAAATATTCAACATAATCGATAACTATATTAAGGAAAAGCAAAAATCAAATCAGGAAGATTTGTATAGAGAATTGGTTTTACACGAAAAAGCGCCACTAAAAAGACTGCTCAACAGGGATCCAATCGAATATTGCTTTGTTATCCATAGACCTAACAGAAGCGACAATACTAAGAGGCAAACACTATTAGGATTACTTTTTGAAAATAATTTAAATAAGGTTATAGATAAGTTATTGGATAATGAATTTTCTGAGGAATTCATTAACATTCAAACTATCCAAAATAGTCTAGAAATTATACCCTATGATCAATTAATCAAAGGCTTAGATTATGAAAACAGCAGTGAATCGCTCATTAAACTTGCTAAGCGAAATAACGATCTATTGACAACTATTAATAATCTTAAAAAGAACCTTCAAGCTACTACCAAAAGCGAAGTAGAAAAGATAAAACTTGCATTACAACCTGAAATTCAGCTAATTAAAGCAGATAAGAAAAAAGCGCTGCAAGTTGCTAAGCAGTTAAGAGAGGAAGAAAAACAAGTTAAAATAGAGAACGAAATGCATGCGGCTGAACAACGCAGAATAGAAACACAACTTCAAGCTGAGTGGGAACATGAAGAAGCACAATTACGAACGCTGAATTTAAAATATAATCTTGCTTTACCCCCCGAAATGCTAGGCTATAAATCTGTTGAAACAAAACCTGTTGATGTCAGTAAAAGTATCATTCACGATTCACATAGTTCCATTGCGTCGGGCGGCGTAAGAAGTACTTTATTTAGTTCATCAAAGCCTTCTCTTACCCCCAATCTCAATCAATGGATTGCTGACATAAATAAGCGGCCGAGAAACCATCATGATCTTGAACCGGAATTTGATTTTGAAGATGAGGGCGCTAATTTATCACAACATTTTCCCTGCAAAAAAGTTTGATGTCTCAGTAAATTCAACTAAAATAAACCCCGCTCTAAGCGGGGTTTAAATAGCTTTTTATTAATATGACCTCAGTATTGATAGAGTCCCTCTGATCGGTATTCCTAATAATTAACTAAAAAAAAAGCCCATTGTTACTCTACAATAGGCGGTTCTTTAAAAATTAGCTATTCTTCTTTAATTGTTATTTTTTTAATGGATGTCTTTTCCTTTTTAGGGATTTCAATTTCAATAACCCCATTTTTGCTTCGTGCTTTTATTTGAGTAGCATCCGCTGTATCGGGTAGGATGAAACGCCTATAAAACTGTCCCTGTAATCTCTCTAATCGAGAATATTCTTCTTTTTCTTCCTTATTAAAAGTATTTCTTTCACCTTTTATAATGAGAATATTGTCTTCCATATTAATTTCAATATCTTTTGGATCTACTCCAGGAATATCTGCCTTAATTAGAAATCGATTGCTTTCTTCCCTTATATCAACGTAGGGCTTCCAACTACTTGTTTCTACAAACGAACTATCGTTGTCAGATGAGTTTCCGCCTAATACTCGATTTATATAATCAAATAGGGAAGGTACTTTATATTCATAACGTGCTAAATTAGACATATTAAGCCTCCTTTTGGCTAGATTAAATTATCTCTATTTTTTTTATGGGGATTTTCTAGTGAAAAATCAAGACCAAGTAAAGAGGGGACTCTCAATTAACAATAAAAGGTCCGCATATTATTTCTTAAGGACAACATCACCAAGCTGACGATTGATTGGCAGAAAAAAACGGGTGAAGCGACAGCACGAGAAATTCAATATAGTATAGTTTCGCAAAGTGGTGTTTTGGAATCTTACGATATTTATCATGAACAAGTGCGCCAAAAATTAGCACTGCTTTTCAAATGCTTCAAGTTTACAACGCCACACAGATACAAGAGATGCTAAACCGACATGGTATCAAAATCATACAACAATCCGCTGTTGATGGTTCAAGGTTCAAACCCCAAGAAACTGACCGGATTTTAACAGTGTCAGAAAAACGTTAACTTAGCGCAGGCTATCTATTTGGCGTTGCACTTATGATTAGGATTCGCGCTTCAGGGTGGAAAATCATATCCGATAATAAAAGTTATCGGATATATCACTGGATGTTTGGTGGTAGATCCATCGCCCACTAAACCAGAAAAATAACCGCAAAGTAAGGTGAAAAGTGTTATGGATTTGACCTGCGGAACCTTTACAAAACGAGAAATTCAATATAGTACTATTATTAATCGCATTTATAATTTCTAATCCTGCAATATTTACACCTACTTCTTTAGCAATTTCTGTTTGATTATAACCTGCTTTCCATAATCCATAAATTTGACATCGCTTTCTAAAATCAAGTTGTTTATAATCCATTCTGCAACCTTTTATTATTTTTGATAAACAATATTTTATAATATTTTTATTGTCTATTTTTTGTACAAAAGTTGCATTAACTTGTTGAATTCAAGGTGTGGGAGATAATGCGCGGCGTAAAAAAGCAGAGGGCTTTAATGAAAACCTTAGTCATGTTAGGACTGTTTAAAAATGGTATTCGTACACATTCAGAAAAGGATAACGTATGAAAGAGCCGACAGTATTATTAGTCATTGATTTTATTAATGATATTGTGCATTGTGATGGAAAAATTGCTAGTTCTGCCAAATTCGTCAAAGAACATCATGTCATAGAACATGCTAATCAAGCAATTGCCTTTGCTAGGCAACGTGCAATACCAATCATCTTTATTAAAATCGGCTTTAATGCAAATTACTTAGCATGTCCAAACCATTCCCCTCTCTATCGGCATGTCAAAAAACATAACGCTTTACTATTAAATACCTGGGGAACAGAATTTCATGAGACACTTAATCTACAAAGCAATGATTTGATTATACTCAAACACCGTGTCAATGCATTCTATGCTACTCAATTAGAGGTTTATTTACGCGCTAACTCTATTACAAACGTACTAATTACGGGTGTATCTACCGATTTGGCAATACAAACAACTGCTCGAGATGCCCATGACCGTGACTATAAAGCTTTTGTAATTAAAGATGCATGTGGGGCAAGCTCCAAAGAGCTCCATGAGAATACCTTACTATCTTTACAAGAAATCGCTACATTAATTAATACCGATGATCTAAATTCTGTATGTAAATAATAGATCGGCTGTCTGTTTTTCATAATTGAAGTAATTCGGTTAATTATTACTTCTTCGAGTTCTTGAAAATGGGTTGCGATTGCTTTCTTTAACTCATGGGGAGGTAATGTATTGTTTCTTACACCTTCTAGACCAAGAAAATAATGAGTTAAATTACGTTCTAGATAATTATAAAAATATTAACCCCAAGAACGCAGTTGGGTCATTTGTTGGAAAATTTGAGCCTTACCCCTCTTTAAAAAACTAGATTAAATGTGCGCATTATTATTTAAGAGTATATCAAATATTATCTATTATTTATAAATTATATTGTATAATGTTTTCAAAAGTTGGATATGGAAATTATAAAATGAAAAACAAGGATGCATTGGCTTACCCAATTATCTATAAAAACAATTTTTTTACGTTAGAACATTCCATTTCTTTTAATATTCCTGGCTATCTCATTCTTTTTTTTAATGAAAATAAACCTATTCATGAACAGTTACCAGAAATATTAAGTTCTTTAGGGCATATATTAGCCTTAACAACCGCTTGTTTAAAAGAAATTATGCAAACGAATTATGTATATTGCCTTTCGTTTGGTGAAAAAATAACGACTCCTCATTTTCATCTATTTCCAAGAACAGAACAAATAAAAACTGAATATCAATCAGGTTGTTCATTAATATCTAAGTACAGCGATATTTCTGGGCCTGACTTATTTGCTTGGATATTAAAAAATAAAAATGGCAAATATCAAAATATTGAGGTTGTTTCTGAAAAAATTAGAAGTCGATTTATGGAACAAAAAAAAATATTTAAAGGAATAAATTAATGTATAAATTAAACACAGAAAAATATTTAAATGATTCTTTTAATAAAGAAGCAAGCATAGAAAAGAGAAAAATAATATCAGAGAGCGTTTTTCATTATTACTCTAACCAAACCAATATTATTGGAATTATGTTGGTAGGATCATTGCAAGGTTTACCTAGAGATAAATTTTCAGATTTTGATTTTTTCTTAGTTTATTATAAGACTCCACCAAAATTAAAAAATAGAATAAAATTTATACAAGATCATGTGGGATCGAATTTTATTTATTCATTAAATTATGTTTCAAATGAGTATGGTATTTCTGATGATTTTGATTGGGATGGTATAGAAGTTTGTACCTCTTTCTATTCATTGGATGAAATGAACAAGTTTATACAAGACGTTCATATTAAAATGGATTATAAAAGAAAAGGATTCTATTACCCCATGGCTTTTGTTGCTGCCATTGCAGATGGAACAATTTTATTTGAACGACAAAATAAATTAAGTGAATTAAAACAACAATGTAAGATATATCCAGAACATTTAAAAAATAAAATTTTATCAGAAGAAAAAGGTTTACTATCTTATTATCAAGATAGAATGAATTTAGCGTCTTATAGAGATGATTATGTATATTTTAATGATCTCGTTCATCTTTTTATTGATAGCTCTTTGCAAACTATTTTTTCCTATAATAAAATTTATTTTTACTCTAATAAAGAGATTGATAAGAAAATTTCCAAGCTAGAAGATAAACCTAATAATTTGGCTATTAGAATAAAAGAATTAATAGTAATTCAAGATGATCCAGATAAATATCAGAAAAAAAAGGAAATTGTGAATCAGATTGCAATTAGTTTGCAAAAATATAACTCTAATTTGGCCACTTTAGATGAAATTCCTGCAAATGATCCGAAATTCGTTTCTAATAAAAAAAAATGGTTAATACCTGTTGGTATCATTACCATTGCGGCTGGATTAACTTTTTTTAAGTTCGGCTCTAAAAATGTTATAAACAATATCAGCAAAAATTTACCAGTGAACAATAACTTCATGAAATAAGTAAAGTATTGGATGTTTAAAAAAAGATTTATAAAAAGAAATTTTCTAATCCTAATGAAAAAAACTATAATATTTTATTGAAAGATATCGAATCAATATTAAAAATTAGCTCGAAGAACCTCTCCTCAAAATCATCAATTAAACATAGAAAAAAAAAGTTAAGTATTTCTAATGCTACTTCAAATAAAGTTAAGGAGATACCCTTTTCGTATAATTCAACAAGAAAAATCATAAAAAAAATAGCCATAATATTTGAAGGCAGAGTTCGTTGGAATAGCCCGTATACGTTACTTAACATTGCACCCTCCCCGCTTTTACTGACCATAGCTGCCACGACAATTGCATCTTTATATAATCAAAACGCTTTATGGGATTTTACCTCTGGTGATATCATTCTTTATGAAAAAAGGGTTATAAAGGCTTTAACTGAACTAGTTGAGTGGAATTTCGAACTTTCAGAAGGACTGTCAACCTATGGAGGTAAAGCAACTTTAATGTATGCTATAAAGATAGGCTTACATAAACTTGATATTGATATTATTAATAAAGGTATCCAAAAAGAATATTATATTATTGCTAGTGATCGCGCGCATTATTCTATTCCTGATGTTTGTAATTTTTTAGGCATTGGGTCGAAGAATTTTATCAAAATTGATACAGACAAAAATGGAAAGATGATTTTATCTGATTTTTATCAGAAAACAGAGAAATTGCTAAAAGATAATAAAGATATTGCTTGTATCATTCTGAATGCTGGAACGACGATTGATATGTGTATTGATCCTATTTGTGATATAAAAAAAACGGTCTATATTCTGTTTAAAAAATATAATAAAAGAAAAATACCACATATTCATGCTGATAGCGTTGCAGGGTGGGCTTGGTTATTTTTTAAGAATATTAACATAGATAAACTGGACAAAAAAATATCAGCAATTTATGATTCTATTTCTCAAATAACACATGCAGATTCTTTTTCTGCTGATTTTCACAAATCAGGTCTATCACCTTATTGTTCAACATTTTTTATTGTTAAAAATCATCAAGATTTATATTCTTTAACTAAACATGGAAAATCAAATCTCAAAAATTTAAGTAATTTGGGTGATTTTCATATACACCATTTTTCATTAGAGAATTCTCGAACCTCTTTGGGTATTGTTTCTGCTTATGTTGCTTTACAAAAATTAGGTTGGATTGGGTTTCAACATTATTTAATTAAAATGTTAGAAATAGGAAATTTATTTAAAAAAACTATTTCAGATCTTTATAATAAGCATATTCACATAATTAACTTAAACACAAAGGGTTTTGAAACTTTGATTAAAATTAATTTATTTGAAGATAGAAAAACCTGGAATGAGTTATTACTATCGTCTACAGATGAGAAAAATAACTATATTAATTTTTGCTTAAAATTTAAAAATTTTATCTATAATGCAATATTTAATGAATCTCAGGATTTACCACTTATTGGATTTGTTCCATTTTATAAAATTCAAAGTAAAGATGAACCATTACCTTGTTATTTAATATACCCAATGTCTATTTTTACAACTGAAAAGGATATTAATAACATTTTAAATGATTTAATTAAGATAAAGTATAAATTTGAAGCCAATATCGATAACTTAGACATAGATAATGTTTCTGATTTAGCCGTACCACCTAGGTAATTTTATCAACTTTTATTACTAATATAATTTAATGTAAAGATAAAAGGGAAAAGACAGTTTTTTCTCATTGAGTTCTATTAAAGTATCTCACCGCGACATTGGCTAATAACAGTAAATCTTGAACTGGATAGTCTGGCAATTTAGTCAAATCAGGTGGAACTTGATAATTCAAGGTTTTATTAAAGGTCGTTGCTTGCTGCTTTTTACCCAGTATTTCTGGCCATTGTTTATCAATCGAGTATCCTTC
>DVPS01000006.1:0-88642 GCA_018239305.1 Oxynetra semihyalina | reverse complement strand
TATAGATTTCGAAAATGCCGAAGGAAATTTCAATATAGCTAATAGCTTATACCAACATTTTTCAAAAACCTTACCCATTTCTCGATGGCAACGAGATTTACGAGACTCTACGCTATTGCGCAATCTGGGTACAGCATTTGCATATAATTTAGTTGCTTATAAAAGTTTATATGATGGTTTAGAAAAAATTTCTATTGATGACACAAAATTACTCGAAGATCTTAATCAACATTGGGAAATTTTGGCTGAAGCCATACAGACCATATTAAGACGTTATGCTACTGAAATGCCGTACGAGCAATTAAAAGCTCTAACCCAAGGAAAAAAACTTAATCAGGAAACCCTGCATCAATTTATTAACGATCTTAAAATAGCGGATGATATTAAACAAAAATTATTCGAATTATCCCCTGCAAATTATTTAGGCTATGCAACTGAGCTAGCAAAATCAATTTAGAATTTACACTTATTTCAAATTGTTAATTTATAAATTAAATAATAGTCTAGGGATAATTGACTAGGAATCATTATGAAAATGGACTTAACAACCAAATTATTTAATTTTCTTTTCAAATGGTTAAATAAAGAAGTAGAACCGCTACAAACTATTCCTTTAAGTGATTTTAATAAACTTCGTTATGAACTGCGCTCTTGTGATGTTTTATTAATAGAAGGTCGCAATCGCATCAGTCAAATGATTAAAGTCATCACTCGTAGCTCCTGGTCACATGCTGCTTTGTATATTGGTCGTTTATACGATATTGAAGACAAGAATATGCAAAAAAGAATAACTGAATTTTACTCTGGTGATCCTGGTGAGCAGTTAGTATTTGAAAGTTTATTAGGAAAAGGATCCTTAATTTCCCCATTAAAAAAATATGAAAAAGAGCATATTCGTATCTGCCGCCCAAGAAATATTTCTTATCAAGATGGTCAAAATATTATTGACCATGTGATAAAAAAATTAGGAATCGAATATGATTTTAGATTAACTTTTGACTTAGGGCGTTTTTTAATGCCTTGGCCGCTTTTGCCTCGTAGATGGCATTCGACACTATTTAACTACAAACCAGGAATGAGAACTAAAGAAAGCTGCTCTTCTTTACTTGCTGAGGCTTTTCAATCAGTGAATTTTCCAATACTCCCCATAGTAAAAAACGATGGAAAAAGCACTAAGTTGTACAAAAGCAATCCCAGACTCTATTCACCGCGTGATTTTGATTACTCTCCCTATTTTGATATCATCAAATACCCTATGTACTTTACTCTTGATGATGATCGAAAATTAAGCGAAAAAATAAATTAATAATTATTTCTTTTTTGTTTTAGTTTTCTTCGAAGTTAACTTAATTTTTCCATCAATATAATCCACAAAAACTTTGTCTCCAGGTAAGAATTTTTCTTCAAGCATATCTTTGGCAATAGGATTTTCCAATTCTTGCTGTATGGTTCGTTTCAAGGGTCGAGCTCCATAAATAGGGTCATACCCCATTTTAGCAATATGATCAATTGCAGCTTCACTCACTTCTAATTGTAAATCTCGATCCTTGAGACGTTGCCGCAATTGTTGTAATTGAATTTCTGTAATAGCATGGATCTGCTTTTGATTTAAGGCATGAAATACCACAACTTCATCAATTCGATTGATGAATTCTGGACGAAAATGTTGCGAAATGATATCCATTAACGTACTTTTTAATGCAGCATAATCATTTTTTGATGTCAACTCTTGAATAATTTGCGAGCCTAAATTAGAGGTCATCACTATAACAGTATTACGAAAATCTACTGTACGACCATGTCCATCAGTTAAACGTCCATCATCCAATACTTGCAATAGAATATTAAACACATCAGCATGTGCTTTTTCTATTTCATCGAGAAGAACAACTGAATAAGGTTTCCGCCGAACCGCTTCGGTAAGATAGCCTCCTTCTTCATAACCCACATATCCTGGAGGTGCTCCAACTAAACGGGCAACGGAATGTTTTTCCATAAATTCTGACATATCTAAGCGCACCATAGCATCCTCAGAATCAAATAAAAATCCTGCTAAAGCTTTGCAAACTTCGGTTTTGCCAACACCCGTTGGTCCTGAAAAAATAAACGATCCTATTGGGCGTTTAGGATCTGACAAACCCGCACGGGACCGTCGAATAGCATTCGCCACAACCGTAATCGCTTCATCTTGTCCAATGACGCGTCGATGCAATGCATCTTCCATATGTAATAATTTTTCTCGTTCACCTTCCAACATCTTAGCAACGGGGATGCCCGTCCATTGTGAAACAATTTCTGCGATTTCTTTTTCACTCACTTTATTGCGTACTAAATGAGCTTCTTTTTTTTCAGTCTTCTGAGCAGCCAATAACCTTTTCTCTAATGCAGGAATCTGACCGTATTGTAATTCTGACATTCGATTAAGGTCACCCGCTCGACGTGCTTTTTCTAACTCAAATTGAGCCTTTTCAAGCTCACTTTTAATTTTTTGTTCCCCTTGCAAGGTAGCCTTTTCAGCTTTCCAAACCTCATTAAGATCAGCATATTTTTTAGATAGGGCGGTAATTTCGTTTTCTAAATTTTCCAATCTTTTCTTTGAAGATTCATCCGTTTCTTTTTTTAAGGCTTCTCGCTCAATCTTCAACTGGATTAATCGTCTATCTAAACGATCCAATTTTTCAGGTTTAGAATCAATTTCAATTCTAATTCGACTGGCAGCTTCATCAATAAGATCAATCGCTTTATCAGGTAAATTTCTATCAGAAATATAACGATGAGACAAAGTAGCTGCTGCAACAATGGCAGAATCCATAATTTCTACACCATGGTGAATCTCATAACGTTGCTTTAAGCCACGTAAAATCGCTATAGTATCTTCAACACTAGGCTCGTCTACTAGAATTTTTTGAAAGCGCCGTTCTAAAGCCGCATCTTTTTCAATGTAATTACGGTATTCATTTAATGTAGTTGCCCCAATACAATGTAACTGTCCTCTTGCTAAAGCAGGTTTTAACATATTTCCAGCATCCATAGCACCTTCTGCTTTTCCAGCGCCCACCATAGTATGCAATTCGTCTATAAATAAAATAATTTGCCCTTCTTGTTTTGATAACTCATTTAAAACTGCCTTTAACCGTTCTTCAAATTCTCCCCGATATTTAGCTCCCGCTATCAAAGAGCCCATATCTAAAGCCAGTAAACGCTTATTTCTTAATCCTTCTGGTACTTCATGATTAACAATACGTTGTGCCAGTCCTTCCACTACAGCAGTTTTACCTACACCCGGCTCGCCAATAAGCACAGGGTTATTTTTAGTTCGTCTTTGTAATACTTGAATAGTTCGACGAATCACGTCATCACGGCCAATGACAGGATCAAGCTTTCCTTGGGATGCCTGAGCCGTTAAATCAATAGTATATTTTTCTAAAGCACCTCGACGACTTTCTGCTTCGGGATCGTTCACTGCTTCTCCGCCTCTTACATCTTTTATTGCTTGTTCAAGTGACCCTTTTTTAGCACCCGCTTTTCTTAATAATTCACCCAAAATATTTTTATCGTCTGCAGCCGCAAGCACAAATAATTCACTTGATAAATACTCATCATTTCGTTGCTGCGCGAGCTTATCACATACATTTAATAAACGTACCAGATCATTGGAAGGATAAATCTCTCCGGGGGTAGAAGTTTGAACCTTAGGTAAACGTGCAATGGCCTCATCCAAATCCTTCGTTAATTGATTTAAATTAACATTAGTTTTACTCAATAAAGGTCTGACTGTACCATTATCTTGCTGCAATAAAGCAAGCATCAAATGTATCGGCTCAATAAAAGCATTATCCTGCCCGACCGCAATAGATTGTGACTCCGCTAAAGCGTTTTGAAACTGGCTGGTTAATTTATTTAAGCTCATATTTTCCTCAAGTTATCAGGTATCTCGATTTAATTTATAAATAGTTTAGTCTAATTCGAAAAAATCAAGTCAATTCTGTTCAAAAAACCAGAAATAATTCATATTTTACACAATTTAAGTTCAATTTGACTTATAAAATTACATGCCTCTCTCGCTTAAGGGACTTATAGAAAATTTTAATTTGTAATTTCAGCTAAAATATGTCTTGGCCTGAAAAAAAGAGGTAAACTAAGCCCATTTATTCTTATTTCAAAAAATTAAACAGGATGTTTACATGACCGAAGAATTATTAAGTGATCCAATATGGCAACGAAAAACTTTAAAAAAATTACTTTTTGAAACTTTAAAAGAACAACGTCGTAAAAGACGCTGGAATATTTTTTTTAAATTTTTACTTTTTATAATTCTTTTTGGGCTGTTGTTTTCTTTATGGCCAACAACAACAAACCTTCCTACTGCCTCTAAAACCAAAGCTCATATTAGTCTTGTTGATATAAAAGGTGTCATTGCTGACGATGCAACCGCGAGTGCTGATAACGTAATTGAAGGCCTACAAAATGCTTTTGAAGATAAACACACGAGCGCAGTAATTTTGCGCATCAACAGTCCAGGCGGCAGCCCAGTTCAAGCTGCACAAATCTATAATGAGATTCGTTATCTACGCCATCTACATCCTAAACTCAGATTATATACAGTATGTGATGATCTTTGTGCATCTGCAGCTTACTATATTGCCTCGGCTAGTAATGATATTTATGCTAATCCTTCCAGCCTAGTGGGTTCAATTGGTGTTCTTATGGACGGATTTGGCTTCGTAGACATTATGAAAAAAGTCGGTGTTAAACGTCGCTTGTTAACCGCTGGAGACCATAAAGGCTTTTTAGATCCTTTTTCCCCTGAAAAAATTGATGAAAAACTAATCGCAGAACGAATGCTTGCAAATGTTCATCAACAGTTTATTAATGCTGTTAAACAGGGGCGTGGGAATCGGCTAAAAAATGATCCGGATTTATTTTCTGGTTTAGCGTGGACCGGTGAAGAAGCATTAAATTTAGGACTTATAGATGGTTTTGGAGATTTAAATACTTTATCTCAAGATTTGATTAAAAATAAAAATATTGTCGATTACACTGTCAAACCCGGTCTACTACAACAACTTTCTGATCGGATGGGTGCAGCATTCGCACAACAAATTAGCGCTAGCTTAGGTCTCTTACCGCATGGATTTCGCTAGCGAAAAATATTTCTAATAAAAGTTGCATACACTTCAATTTATGGTTATTTTTTACTCAAAAATAAGAAATTATATAGAGTTATTCGATGAAAATGACTGAACATGGTTTTAGTTTATTTGAAATGCTTATCGCTTTAGCAATAATCGGTGTTTTAGCTACAATCACCTACCCGATTTACACGCAAGCTTTGCTAAAAACTCATCGTACTGAAGCAAAAATTGCTTTAGTTAATCTTGCACAACAAATGGAAATTTATTACCTAGCAAATAATAAGAGTTACCTTGATGTGAACTTTAACAAGTTACATCTTAAGGACACTACTGAAAAAAATTTTTACCAGTTAACTATAAAAAGTACCGCTAGCAGTTATCAATTGTTTGCCAAAGCTAAATTTTCAGATCCAGAATGTTATCTTTTTTTATTAAATCATTTAGGGGAAATGACTAACGCGGGTAGCAAATCAAAACGGTGCTGGTAAAAGATTAAAGTTCCATAACCAGATTTAACCATAATAATGAAAAAAGTTCTTCGGCTGCTATACTTCTTCTAAATTTCAAGGAGATTCAATATGCTGAGAAAGCTTTTAGCCGAATTTTTTGGTACCTTTTGGTTAGTGCTGGGTGGATGCGGTAGTGCTGTGTTAGCAGCAAAATTCCCTCAAGTAGGCGTTGGCTTTCTTGGTGTAGCTTTTGCTTTTGGTTTAAGTTTACTAACCATGTTTTGTGTTTTTGCCCCCATTTCCGGTTGCCATTTAAACCCCGCGGTATCAATGGGTCTTTGGGCTGCAGGTCGATTTAACTTCAAAGAGGTTCCTAGCTACATCATTGCTCAAGTAATAGGGGGAATATTAGCCGCTACAGTTTTGTACCTCATTGCAAGTGGACAATCAGGATTTAATTTACAAAATGGCTTTGCTAGTAATGGCTATGGACTTCATTCCCCGGGACATTATTCATTATTTGCATGCTTTATATGTGAAGTAAGTATGAGCTTTTTATTTTTGGTCGTTATTGTAGGAGTAACGAACCCACGATTACCAAGCCAGTTTGCTCCATTAGCCATTGGTTTAGCTTTGACTTTAATTCATTTAATTAGCATTCCAGTTACGAATACTTCTGTTAATCCCGCCAGAAGCACAGGCCCAGCATTATTCGTAGGTGAATGGGCGATACACCAGCTTTGGTTATTTTGGATCGCTCCTTTAATTGGTGGAATTATAGGTGGTAGTTTATTTAGATATCTATGGGGAAAATAAAAATCTCTCGACATTAGCAAGTTTTTTAAACAATTTCTTTAATTTGCTGATGACAGACGTAACTCTCGCGGAAGAGCAAAAGCAACTTTTTCTTCTACGCCTTTTAACTCAGAAACCAAACATTTTTGCCAATTAGGAAGTGTTTTTAGATATTTTATAACCTCTTGAACTAAAAATTCAGGTGCAGACGCACCGGCAGTAATACCTATGGATTCTTTCCCAATTACCCAGTTCGCTTGGATATCTTTGGCGGTATCTATTAGGTAAGCGGGCTTATTCAAACGCTCGGCCAACTCCTTCAATCTATTAGAATTTGAACTATTCACAGATCCTAAAACTAAAACAATATCGCACTGTTTTGCTAATTCTTTAACGGCAATCTGGCGATTTTGGGTTGCATAACAGATATCTTCTTTCTTAGGCGTAGCAATTTTTGGAAAACGCTGCTTCAATGCGTGAATAATAGCCTTTGTGTCATCAAGCGATAAAGTCGTTTGAGTAACATAGCTTAATAAAAGTGGATTTTTAACTTTTAACGAAACAACGTCCTGAATATTTTCTACCAAATAAATTCCACCATCAGGGTTATCATAATGCCCTAGGCTTCCTTCAACCTCGGGATGATCGGCATGACCAATCAAGATGCATTCCTGACCTAAACGATTATAACGTGCCACCTCCATATGGACTTTAGTAACTAGAGGACATGTTGCATCAAAAACTTTTAAATTACGTTGTTTAGCAGCTTCGCGAACAACTTGAGAAACGCCATGAGCGCTAAAAATAGCGGTTGCACCTTGGGGTATCTCACTGATATCTTCAACAAAAATTACTCCTTTTTGCTCTAAATCAGCAACCACAATTCGATTATGAACAACTTCATGGCGGACATAGATGGGCACACCACACAGGTCTAATGCTCTTTTAACAATTTCTATGGCACGATCAACGCCTGCACAAAAACCTCGGGGGTTAGCTAAAACAATTTTCATAGCACAGCTCTTAGATTTAAGCATTTAGTTTAGAGGTGTGCAAAAAAAATGCAAGCTTTATTACATAATTCAAAATTTGGAAACATTTCTTCTCAATTTTTTGTATTAAGCTAGCGATAACGAGCGTTTCTTGCACATACATCTTTTAAATTATTACCAAACTTTTCGTTATCAAAAATATTTAAGGTTTTATAAAATTGGGATTTATTAACATAATTTGGTTTATTTTTAATAACTTTAGACCATCTTTCTGCAATTAATTCTTTGGGTAAAGCTTGTTTAGGCGTGCTATTAAATAAATTAAGTTGGCTATCCAATAATTCCTTAAATTCTCTAACCGATCTACAACGTTGTGCAGCAATAATTAAAGCCGTGGCTCTATCGTTATGCTTCGCGGAAAGACGCATAAAAATATTTCTATTTAAATAGTTTTTTTTTAATTGTTTTATAAAAGCATTAACAAGTAACCTCAGTTTCTCCTGTTCTTGTGTATCTATTTTATTAGAGTTTTTAACCAGTGTAATATTGTTCACTGAATTTTTTTGATTTACAAAATTTGTAATATTCTTTACAATTTCAGTTTGATTATCTGCATACGCATCCAGCAATGGAGAACGATTTTTTTTATTTAAGATAATTTTAGCTCCATGCTCAAGTAAATAATTAATCAAAACAGTATTGCGTGTTCTTACCGCAAGATGTAAAAGAGTATCGCCTTTTTCATCTTGACTATTGATATCAAATCCATTTTCTAAAAAAAAATGGATTTCATCGATGCGGCCGCATTTTGCAGCTAAAAATATAGCTTCATTTTGTGAAGATTCCTCATCAGTTGTAATATCAAACATATTAAATTCCTTCAGATAATTATTTTACAATAATTCTTTCTTTATTTTATTCAATACAGCTAAAAGTAATTCTTTGGAAATCGGTTTATAAAAAAAATCATATACTCCTTGAGCTATTGCTTCACACCTTTCTTCTTTACTCGCTTCGCCAGAAAATAATACCAAGGGAATGTTTAATGATTTTTTCTGCATATGTGCTAATAATTGTAAACCATTAAGATTAGGCATGACTCTATCACTAAAAACTACAAAAAATTGGTCGAAGTTTTGTTGTAAATAATTCCAAGCAAGTTGACCATTTTTACAAGTTACATAAGAATATTGTGCTTCAGCTAAATATTGGGTTAATACTTTTATAGATAATTCATCATCATCCACTAGTAATATCTGTTTCGGATTCGGGCTTATTATTGTTTGATTTTTCATTATAAAATTTTAATAAAAAATTAATACAGTTATACCATGAATTAGACAAATCTTTAAAAATTAAATGTAAATATGTGGGTCCAAACAACAATAATGCAATCAAAAATATTAAAAAAAAGGATATTAGATTGAGTCCATAAAATCCCATAAACACTCCGTGTTTAAAGTAAAATTAATTTAATTTTCGTAAATTAATCATCGCACTAAAAAACAATCCTAAACCACCTAAACCTAAAACCCATAAATAAGGAGAGGCTAAATGCGTGGTGCTTCTAACACTTACATCAAATAAAACCCAAGTTAGGCATGCACTCGCTATCCCCAGACCTATAAACCAAAATGATTTTTTACTCGTTCGTTCCTTTTCTTTTTTGTTAAAACAAGAAATGTAATTGGATTGCTTTTTTAAATGACGCAGCTCGATCAGGGCATGGTAAATTAAATCAGGAATTTCAGGAATTTTTTCTGCCCAATAAGGCCCATATTCTTGAATTTTTCGTAAAAAGGCTCGAGGCCCTACTTGCTTTCGCAACCATTGCTCCAAGAAAGGTTTGGCTGTACTCCATAAATCTAAGTCTGGATATAATTGGCGTCCAAGACCTTCTACGTTAAATAAAGTTTTTTGTAACAATACTAATTGCGGCTGAACTTCCATATTAAATCGTCTGGCGGTTTGGAATAACCTTAAAAGTAACTGACCAAATGAAATTTCTTTTAAAGGTCTTTCAAAAATAGGTTCACATACCGTACGAATGGCTGCTTCAAATTCATTAATTCTAGTATTTTCTGCAACCCACCCAGACTCAACATGTAATTGAGCTACACGTCGATAATCTCGGTTAAAAAACGCCAATAAATTTTCTGCAAGATAGCGCTGATCTTCTGGACTCAAACTTCCCATAATACCGAAATCGACACCCAAATATTGGGGGTTTTGTTTGTTTTTAGTTGAAACAAAAATATTACCTGGGTGCATATCGGCATGAAAAAAACAATCACGAAAAACTTGTGTAAAAAAAATTTCAACGCCTCTTTCAGCTAATTTTTTTAAGTTAATTCCTTGTTTTTTTAAAGCAGATATATCAGAAATTGAAATACCATAAATACGCTCCATGACAAGCACTGTATGTGAGGTAAATGGCCAATACACCTCTGGAATATAAAGCAAATCAGAATTAGAAAAGTTACGACGTAATTGTGATGCACTTGCTCCTTCTCGTAATAAGTCCAATTCATCCTCTAAACAAGCTTCGAATTCTGCAACAATTTCACGAGGTCTCAATTGTTTAGCGGGTCGCCAATAACGTGAAGCCAAATTGGCTAAAGCATACAATAAATCGATATCGCGATTTATTTTTTTATGAATACCTGGTCGTAAAACTTTAATGACTACTTCTTGGCCTGTTGCCAATAATTTAGCGCTATGAACCTGGGCAATCGAAGCCGATGCCAAAGGATTAATATCAAATTCAGAAAATGCTTCAGCAATGGGTTTTCTAATACACATTTCAACAATAAATTTCGCTTCTTCTCCCGAGAAAGGTGGCACGCGATCTTGCAACCTTGCTAATTCATCGGCAATATCAATAGGAATAAAATCGCGTCGGGTTGATAAAGCCTGACCAAATTTTACAAATATGGGGCCCAAATCTTCTAAGGCGAGACGAATTCGTTCTCCCCTGGAAAATTTTTTACTAAGTTTTCGATATGGATTTAGACAGGCAAAAAAACGTAAAGGTCTGAATAGTTCAAGAGAATAAACTAATTCGTCTAAATTATATCGAAAAAGTATGAAACTGATCTGCATTAAACGCACTAGACGAGACATAGTTTTCATTTATCCCATCCTTTTTTCTAAAATTTCTAAACGTGTATTTAATCGGGCACAATCGTCGCGTAGATCATCAACATCGGAAAAAAAAAGTTGTAATTCTTCGTCTGTGACCAACCAATTCATTTCCGTGTGGACATAATTTGTCAGATTTTGACCAAAATTTTCTGTATTCTGTCTAGCCCAGAGGTTTATTGTCTTAAGTACTTGAACCAAGGGATGAGCTATAGCATCACCCACTATCTTTGATAATTGCTCCTCATAATCAATTTCTAAATTTAAAAAAAACTCCTTAAACTGCTTCCCAAACTCCATATCACCCACAACTTGGAGCGGAATATCGGTATGTGCCCTATCTTTCTTTGTAAAAGCCATACGTAAAAAATCAAGAGTTGAACCGCGCAATATCAAATCAGCAGGTCCGTTATAATCTTTATTTAAGAAAATGGAATCTGACTTAAAACACCAATAATAGGTCATAGGGCCTAATTCTATCCTAATTACTTTTCCAGATAATCGGTGCAAATGTTTTTTAGATTCTGGATCAAGACTTAGATAACGATTAAGCATCGCTTCTTGAGCTGCTATAATTATATTGGAGCTAATCAAAATTTCCACGCTCTATGTAAGGCAACTATTCCACCACTAAGATTATAATATTCACATTCATCAAAACCCGCATTCAAAATAAGTGTCTGAAGCGATTTTTGATCAGGATGACGGCGTATAGATTCTACTAAATAACGATAACTTACTTCGTCATTGGCTATCCATGCTCCTAATTTAGGTAAAAAATTGAACGAATAACGATCATATAAAGTTTGTAAAAAACCTAATATTGGTTTTGAAAATTCTAAAACAAGTAATCGACCACCGGGTTTTAAAACCCTACACATAGCTTGAAGTGCAATTTCCTTATGGGTTACATTACGTAAACCAAAAGCGATACTTAAACAATCAAAACTTGATTCAGCAAAGGGTAAATATTCTGCGTTTGCTTGGATAACTTTTACTTCAGTTAAACCAGAATTTAAAAGACGGTCCCGACCCACATTGAGCATAGCCTCATTTATATCTAACAAAATAGCATTACCTTCATGTCCAATCTTATTCATAAATGCTTTTATTAAGTCGCCAGTCCCTCCCGCCACGTCAAGGACATTATCTCCATTACGAAGCTGAGCTAACTCCACCGTAAATTTTTTCCATAAACGATGCAAGCCCAATGACATGAGATCATTCATAAGATCATATTTACCCGCTACTGACTGAAAAACTTCAGCCACTCGGTTATTTTTCTCTTTGGCGGGAATATTTTGATAACCAAAATCCGTAGTCGATGTTTTATGCATTTCACTGCTCGATGAAGAATCTAGCATATAGGATTATTATTCTAGTTGTACTATATTAACTAGCTTAGAGTTTTTGAGCAAGAAAATGACTTATTTTAAGATTAATCTTTAACTTCTTATCAAGTTAAAGGATTTAGATCACCAGAAATTTTAATGGGAGTCTATAAGTTTTTTTTAAATCGGTATTTAATCCTAAGATTTTATTTAGAGAACTGTGGGGTGTAATAATATATGTAGAACTTAGTGCTTAAGTTGCGAGCCTATAAAAATAGGATAAGCTGTATGTTTGCGCAACACCTTTAACGCATTTTGGCTTTCAACATCAGTCCATAACTCCAAGGCTTGTAAGGGAGTTAAATCATTTGCTGAATCGCTAAAACTCCTTATTGTGTGCAAGATTTCCATTAAGCTAATAAAATCATAACTCAAGGCATTATAGAGTGAGGCACAAGCAGCTTTTGACAAGCTTGCTACTTGGATGTAAGCGGATTGGCCAAGCTCGATAAAATACTTAATTTTGACATGTTTTTTTTCAGCCTGTTCAGGAAAAAACCCAGCAAATAATAAGCATTTATCTCCTACTTCGCGCAAACATTCTCGTTTTCTTGAACATTTGAGTGTCATGCTGTTAAGAAACTCTGTTGCTAAAATCGAATTAGCAATATCCGGTCGATGGTTATAATACCCCAATAAAAAAACTAAGTAACTTTCTAATTCATTGTTTAATCTCAGGTTGCGACTAGATTCCGCATCTCTCACCAAAGACTGCCATTGAGCTGTAGTAGTTGGTTGCAATAAAAGTACTCCCATGATAAAACCTCTCAATATTATTAATTGCCTTTCTATTCTATTAGTGTAGAACACGCTAGCCGAAATGCCTTACTTTGCGTTATCATGCCCTCTTTTTGAACATTCTAATACCTAATTTTCTTTAACTGCCATGATCCAAAATATACGTAATATCGCCATAATTGCCCATGTTGACCATGGAAAAACCACTCTTGTTGATAAATTGTTACAACAATCAGGCACTCTCTCAAGCAGAGCTGCTCCGGTAGAGCGCATAATGGATAGTAATGATTTAGAACGTGAACGAGGTATTACTATCCTCGCCAAAAATACATCTATCGAATGGCAAGGGTATCGTATAAATATTGTCGATACACCCGGACATGCGGATTTTGGTGGAGAAGTTGAGCGTATTTTATCTATGGTTGATTCTGTTTTGTTACTAGTGGATGCTGTAGATGGTCCGATGCCTCAAACACGATTTGTCACCCAAAAAGCCTTTGCAAAAGGTTTAAAACCCATCGTTGTCGTTAATAAAATTGATCGGCCCAGTGCCAGACCGGATTGGGTCATTAATCAGGTTTTTGATTTGTTCGATCGTTTAGGAGCAACCGAAGAACAATTAGATTTTCCTATAATCTATGCTTCTGCTTTACAAGGTTATGCGACATTAGACCTTACAAACCCAAGCTCGGACCTAACTCCTTTATTTGAAACTATCATTAATAAAGTTGACCCTCCTGCAGTGGATCCTCAAGGTCCTTTTCAAATGCAAATTACCACCTTGGATTATTCTAGCTATGTTGGCACCATTGGTATCGGTCGTGTTCAGCGAGGATGCGCTAAGCCTAATATGCCCATTGTATTAATCGACCGAGAAGGAAAGACTCGACCCGCTCGTATATTACAAATTTTAGGTTATCGAGGTTTAGAACGCGTAGAAATTGATCAAGCAGAAGCGGGAGATATCATAGCGGTAACCGGTATAGATAAGCTGAATATCTCCGACACTTTGTGTGATCCTAATTTTGTAGAGGCCTTACCCGCTTTAGTAGTAGATGAACCAACTATGAGCATGACCTTCCAGGTTAATAATTCACCTTTTGCTGGCAAAGACGGAAAATTTGTTACCAGTCGCCAAATTAGGGAACGGCTTGATAGAGAACTATTGCATAACGTTGCCCTTAAAGTTGAAGACACAGAAGATCCTAATCGCTTCCGAGTCTCGGGAAGAGGAGAATTGCATCTCTCCATATTAATTGAAACGATGCGTCGCGAAGGTTATGAATTGGGTGTATCGCGTCCTGAAGTTATTTTGAAAGAAATTGATGGTGAATTGAAAGAGCCTTATGAAAACTTAACTGTAGATCTAGAAGAGCAACATCAAGGTAATATTATGGAAAAATTAGGTAGTCGGCGTGGCGATCTAGTAGATATGGTGTCGGATGGGAAAGGGCGTGTTCGACTCGACTATAAAATTCCTACTCGGGCTTTAATTGGTTTTCGGACAGAGTTTTTAACGGCAACTTCTGGCTTGGGGCTAATGCACCATGTATTTGATCTTTATGGTCCAGTAAAAAAAGGCACCATTGCAAACCGAGCTAATGGTGTCATGATCTCAAATCAAGTCGGCAAAGCAACTGGATTTTCCTTATTTAATTTACAAGAACGTGGGAAACTTTTAATTGGTCCACAAACTGACGTTTATGAAGGAATGATCGTAGGTATTCATTCGCGTGATAACGATCTAGTGGTCAATGTCGTGAAAGGAAAACAACTTACCAATGTCCGCGCTTCAGGCTCCGATGAAAACATTATCTTAACCCCACCCATAACATTCTCTTTAGAACAAGCCTTGGAATTTATTGCCGATGATGAATTATTAGAAGTTACTCCACATTATTTACGCTTACGTAAAAAATTTTTGAAAGAGCATGAACGTAAACGTTCAGGGCGTGATAGTTAAAACTTAGTTTTATACTCCTTATTTAGCCTATGTTGTTATCCAAAAAATTTTATAAAGTCTAAAAAACCTGTTGTATAATTCTTAGTATTAGATGAGAATTCATTCTTTATCAATCTTTGGAATCTAACATGGCGGCAGCAACTCTAGAAGAAATTGTATCTTTATGCAAACGCAGAGGGTTCATCTTTCCTAGCGCTGAAATTTATGGTGGGCTCCAAGGTAGCTATGATTATGGTCCTTTAGGAGTAGAATTAAAAAATAACTTGAAAGCTGCTTGGTGGAAATCTAATGTCTACGAACGTGATGATATTTATGGATTAGACTCTGCAATTTTAACCCACAAAAAAATTTTTTATTATTCCGGTCATGAAAGTACCTTTGCTGACTTACTAGCAGATTGCCGACATTGTAAAAAACGTTGGCGTTTTGATCATCTGATTGATGGTAAATGTGAAGCCTGTGGCTCAACCGATCTTACTGAACCTAGAAGTTTCAATATGATGTTTAAAACTACTCTGGGACCTGTAGAAGATCCCGATGCGTTTGCTTATCTACGTCCTGAAACTGCACAAGGAATATTTACAAATTTTAAAAATATTTTGGACTCTATGTCTCCCAAACTACCTTTTGGTGTTGCACAAATTGGGAAAGCATTTAGAAATGAAATAACCCCACGTAATTTTATTTTTAGAGTCAGAGAATTTGAACAACTTGAAATTGAATTCTTTGTTAAACCCGGAGAGGATGAAAAATGGCATCAATATTGGGTGGAGTCACGTTTGGCTTGGTGGAAAAATCAAGGCTTAAATACCAAAAGATTGAAATTGTTTACGCAAAATCCATCTGAACTCGCACATTATTCTAAAGCAACGGTAGATATACTCTACAATTTTCCTCATGGCTTTGAAGAATTAGAAGGAATTTCTAATCGTACCGATTATGATTTAGGTTCACACACTCAAGGTCAAAATGAATTAAATATCGATGCCAAAGTAGCTGTTAACAAAGAAAGTATCGCAAAACTAACCATTCAAGATCCCCCTGGGGAACATTTTATACCTTATGTAATTGAACCTTCAGCAGGTTTAGATAGGGGTGTGCTTGCTATACTCACAGATGCCTATGAAGAAGAAACACTTAAGGACGGTAAAAAACGCCTTGTTTTGAAAATAAAACCTCACCTAGCACCTGTTAAGGTGGCAATTATTCCTTTGAAACGTAACGATAGTTTGCTAATTGAAAAAGCAAAAACTTTGAAGAATGCCATACTTGCTTTAGGAATAGGCAGAATTGCCTATGAGGATACCGGAAACATTGGAAAAAGCTATCGACGTCATGATGAAATAGGTACGCCTCTCTGTATTACGGTTGACTTTGATACCATAGCAAAAAGTGCAAATACTGAATATCATGGTACAGTCACTCTACGCGCTCGCGATACGATGCAACAACAACGAATCAATTTATCTAGCTTGGAAGAATACATAAAAAATTATTTTTCATAAAATTTTTTATCGATCTCTTTTTCCAAAAATTGCTGTGCCTATTCGAATTAATGTCGCACCTTCAGCAATAGCGGCCTCAAAATCCTCGGACATCCCCATCGATAAGGTATCTAATTGCAAGCCTAATGCTTTTAATTTTCCTAGAATTGAATGTAACTCCTTAAAGTTTTTACGCTGGATAGAAAATTTGTTCTCGGGCTTGGGAATTGCCATTAAGCCTCGTAAATGAAGATGAGAGAATTTATTGATCTTTTTTGCTAAGCTGACAAGATGTTCTAAATAAATTCCTTCCTTGCTAAGTTCTTTTTGCAAATTGACTTGAATACAAATATTAAGCGGAGTTAAGTTAGCTTTTTTGCGATATTCATTCAATTTTGATGCTAATTTTATGTCTGCAAGACTATGTACCCAAGAAAAATTATTAGCAATAACTTTTGTTTTGTTCGTTTGCATCCTCCCTACAAAATGCCACTCTAATGAAAAATCTTGGAGACTTCGAATTTTTTCTAAAGCTTCCTGGACATAACTTTCACCAAAAATCCGCTGCCCAGCAGCAATTGCTGACTTTATAGACTCTAGATTCTGAGCTTTACTAATAGCAATTAATTGCACTGATCCAGGTTTTCTTCCATAGCGATATTCTACATTTCTTACCCTTTGTCTAAGCTTTGAAATTTTGCTAAAAATACTATTTTTCATGTTTTCTGTAGAAAAGTTAGAGACAATTTGCTTACTTCTGATCATTTAAAAGAGTATAATAATCCTATTATTTAACAATAAGCGGGGCCGTTGTGTCTGCATCACCATCCAATTTCTTAGTTAGTTATCGAGAGCATATTCAGCAACGGCTAAGCTTAGATATTCCACCTCTTCCACTTGACGCCACGCAGGTTAAAGCATCTATTGATTTAATTAAAAATCCTGATTTTGCTTGTGAAGCCCCTTTTCTGGTCAAATTATTAACTGAAAATGTAGCTCCAGGAGTCGACCCTGCAGCCTATGTTAAAGCCGGCTTTCTTGCAGCCATAGCTAAAAACGAAATTAGTTCCCCCTTTATTACGCCAAAACTCGCTATTGAGCTCTTGGGCAGCATGCTGGGTGGCTATAATGTTCCTATCCTCATTGAGTTACTGGATAAACCTCACGACATTGCTGAAGTAGCCGCCAAGCAACTCGCACACACCTTACTAATGTTTGATGCCTACCATAATGTCATAGCCAAATCCAAAAAAGGTAATCCCTATGCTCGTCAAGTTGTTGAAGCTTGGGCAAATGCTGAATGGTTCCTATCTAAGCCAAAACTGACCGCTAAGCTTATTTTATCGATTTTTAAAGTTCCGGGAGAAATTAACACCGATGACCTCTCTCCAGCAACTGAAGCTTGGAGTCGTCCCGACATCCCTTTGCATAGCCTAGTTATGTTGCGTAACCGCATGCCAGATGCACTACAAGTTATTAAACAGTTAAAAGCTAAAGGTCATTCGATCGCTTTTGTTGGCGATGTTGTGGGCACAGGTTCATCAAGAAAATCTGCTATCAATTCATTGTTATGGCATATCGGTAATAAGATTCCTTTTGTCCCTAATAAGAACCGAGGAGGTGTTATTTTAGGGGGTAAAATAGCTCCAATATTTCGAACAACTGCTGAAGACTCTGGGGCATTTCCTATTGAAGTTGATGTAAGTCAACTTCAAACGGGCGATATTATCCAGATTTACCCTTATGAGGGACGAATTGAAAATGAACAAGGTCAAGAAATTACTCATTACAACCCGAATTTTACACTTATGGATGCGGTACGTGCAGGAGGAAGAATTCCTTTAATTATTGGTCGATCACTGACCGATAACGTAAGGGCCGCCTTGTCATATCCTTTTTCTTCAGAATTTAACCGCCCAGAAATTATTCCCGAAAATGGTAAGGGGTTTACCTTAGCTCAAAAAATGGTAGGACGCGCCTGTGGAGTTAACGGCATCACCCCTGGGACCTACTGCGAACCAAAAATGACAACAGTTGGATCACAAGACACAACTGGACCTATGACCAGAGATGAGTTAAAAGAGCTTGCTTGCCTGGGGTTTTCAGCAGATCTTGTCATGCAAAGTTTTTGTCACACCGCAGCATATCCAAAGCCGGTTGATATAGAAACTCAGCACAGCTTGCCAGATTTTTTTTCTTCGCGCGGAGGAGTTGTATTAAAGCCTGGTGATGGAATTATCCATTCTTGGCTCAATCGTATGCTCTTACCCGATACGGTAGGAACTGGAGGCGATTCTCATACCCGTTTTCCCATAGGTATTAGTTTTCCTGGCGGTTCAGGTGTCGTTGCGTTTGCAGCTGCTATGGGTGTAATGCCTTTAACCATGCCAGAATCAGTATTAATTAAATTTACTGGAGAAATACAACCTACCATTACATTACGTGATTTAGTCAATGCAATCCCCTATGTCGCCTTACAGCGTGGCTTACTCACGCTTGATAGCAAAAATAAAAAAAATATCTTTTCAGGTCGAGTATTAGAAATTGAAGGTTTACCTAATCTTAAAATTGAACAAGCCTTTGAATTTGCTGATGCATCAGCAGAACGATCGGCAAACGGTTGCACTGTTCGTTTAAATAAGGAGCCGATTATTGAATATTTAAATTCTAATATTTCTCTATTAAAATGGATGATTAGTAATGGTTATCAGGATATTAGCAGCTTACAGCGTCGAATTGAAGCAATGGAAGCTTGGTTGGCTACGCCTACTTTACTCGAACCAGATGATAATGCAGAATATGCAGAAATCATTGAAATTGATCTAAATCAAATCAAAGAACCCTTGTTAGCATGTCCCAATGATCCGGACGATATTAAACCCCTATCGGCTGTAGCGAAAACTAAAGTGGATGAAGTATTCATAGGTTCTTGCATGACTAATATTGGACATTATCGTGCAGCTGGAAAGTTACTCAAAAACTTTAATAATCGATTGCCTACGGTGTTATGGATAGCACCTCCCACCAAAATGGATGCACATCAATTAATGCAAGAAGGATACTATTCAATCTATGGCACCGTAGGTGCACGAACTGAAATGCCCGGCTGTTCTTTATGCATGGGCAATCAAGCTAGAGTATGTGATGGTGCTACTGTAGTATCGACATCAACTAGAAACTTTCCCAATCGTATGGGAAAAAATGCTAATGTTTTTTTAGCATCCGCAGAATTATCAGCAATATCAGCAGTTTTAGGTTACATCCCCAGCTTAGAAGAATATAAGGAAAAAATGAAATTTATTGATACTATGAGTGAAAATTTATATCGTTATTTGAACTTTGATCAAATGCAAGATTATCAAAATGTTTCTAAACAAATTCACCAATTAATAGGCGTTTAAACTTTTAACAATTATCCTAAAATTTATTGATTTTAAATTGAATACTTTTTTTTTAATTTTTATAGGTGCTGGACTCGGTGGAGTTTTACGTTATGGAGTTTCTACAGGCGTTTACCACTTATTTAACAAAAATTTTCCCTATGGCACTTTAGTTGTAAATATAAGTGGATCGTTTTTGATGGGATTTTTATTTGTTCTTACCTTAGGGAGGTTTCACACCATTGCTCCTCAGCTTCGAGCGCTTTTACTCATTGGTTTTTTAGGCGGATATACAACGTTTTCTTCCTTTTCGATCGAAACTATCAATTTAATGGAAAATGCGAATTGGTTCTCTGCAATTATGAATATCTTACTTAGTACTATCCTATGTCTAACCGCAGCATGGATAGGTGTAATTTTAGGGAGAAATCTATGAAAACACTTGATATAGTCATGGTTAGGGTTTATATAACCGAGGCCTCGCATCTGCTTAATATAATAATTAATTATTTAAAGGACGATAAAATTTCTGGGCTAAGTGTATTTCGCGCAATCGAAGGAGTAGGACAATCAGGAAGCTTGACTAGCTCTATGCTCGATCTTTCATTAAATCTCCCCATTAGCATTGAATTTTTTGATCATGATAAAATTAAAATAGAAAAAGCGCTAAAACATTTGCATCAAATCGTGAAACCTGGCCATATAATGTTTTGGGAAGCAAAGGTAATTGTTAAAGACTAAATTAACTTTCTAAAGATTTAAACGTTTAAAAATTTTTTCGGGTATGAGCCGAATAATTAACATTACAATCCACCAAAATCCAGGTATATAGACACTTTCTTTTCTTTTATCTAATGCCCGAATAATTTTTAAAGCCGTCTTTTTTGGACTTGCGGCTAAATAAAGTGGATATTTTCCTCCAAAAACCATTTTGGTATCAATCAATCCTAATTTTATAGTTAATATTTGTATCTTAGAAGGATATAAACTGCTACGTAAGCCTTGTAAATAGGTGGTCAATGCCGATTTGCAAGCACCATAAACGTAATTAGGTTTTCGCCCTCTATCGCCTGCAACAGAACTTAATCCAACAATAAAACCTTTTTTTTGTGTAGCTAAATATTTAACAAAAAGTTCAAAAAAAGAAACAGGGCCAGTAAAATTAGTTGCAATTACTTTTCGATAATCTATTTTATCAATCCAACCTACCGCCATTATTAAACCATCAATAACACCCATTTTTTCGATCAACTTTTTTAAAAAAAACTCATGTGAATCAATTTGAGTGATATCGAAAAAAGCATAATCAACTTCGACCTTGAATCTAATCTTAAGGTCGCTTGCTATACGTTCAAGCTCAGCGGCATTTCGACTAGTAAGAAAAAGCTTGCATTTTCTTGAAGCAAAAATTTCGCTACAAGACCTAGCTATGGAAGAAGTTGCCCCTAAGATCAATATGGATTGCATAGAAAAACTTATCTCTAATCAATATAATGTCATGTTACATTATAGTAAAAAAAAATAATCGAGAAAGTTTATCTTTTTCGGATGGAAAAATAATTAAACAGGTAAAGTTACATCTTTGCTTTTTTTAAAAATTCGGATATTACAGTAGATTGATATTTTTCCTTGTGTATCAAAATGTAAAACTCCCTACTCAGCGTTAAAAAGGGAGTTTTTAATTCTACTAAAGTGTTATTTTTTAGAGAATCTTCAACAACAAATCTCGAAAGACAACTTATTCCCAATCCTGCTTGTGTTGCTTGTTTTAAAGCATCTGTATCATCTAATTCTAAAAAAGGACGAATTTTTCCGCCAATTTTTTCTTCCAATTTTTCACGTATACTCGAACTTTGTTTTCGTAGCAACCAACGTGCATTGGCGATATCTGATAGTGTCAATTTCTTTTTTTTACTTAAGGGATATTTTGGAGCTGCAATTATGACTAACTCATCTTTTTTCCAAGGATAGGTATGTACTTTATCAGAGAAACAGTTAGCTTCAATTAGTGCTACATCGATATTGAACGTAAGTAATCTAGTTAGTAGCGCCTTGGTCGGTGCAATTTTAAGATTTATTTGAATATTTTTATGTGTATAGGCAAGTTCCGAGATAAGTTTTGGTAATAAATAATTACCAATAGTTTTACTTGCTCCTATAATTAATTGGCCGGACAAATTGTCTTTTTTGCTTTCAATCATCATATCTTTAAGTTCTGATATTTGCGATATGACGCTACTTGCTTTAGGTAACAAAACCCTTCCCCGTTCATTTAAAAATAATTGCTTTCCATGCCTATCAAACACCGAGCCTTCTAATTGCTCCTCTAAAGTTGCAAGTGCCATACTGCAAGCTGACTGCGAAAGATACATTTTTTTTGCGGCGTGACTTACATTCCCTGTCTTAGCAATTGCAACAAAAACTTCAAGTTGTTTTAGAGTAATACGCATATCATTTAAAATTTACATTACTTCAATCCAATGTATTGTAATTTAATCTAACATAATAATAATTATGTAAATAAAAACCATAATACCGGATATGTAACTATAAGACTATTGTCATTGTAAAAATATCTTTAACAATAAATTCAAATTGAAAATCAACTGTAAAATTGGTTTTTTAAATTATTATAAAAATTTTTTTGAAAATACGATACATGAGATATAAAAAAAACTGCCTAAATACAAATTAATTGTATATAAAAAAAATCAATCTATAGCTAACAGCTATTGTAAATAAAACTTTTAAAAGAAAATAAAGTTATCATTTAGATTTACTTATAAGTAATTTGAATTTGAGTTGTTAAATAATATTCTTAAAGCTGTGCTATACTTAAGAAGATTTGATGGGAAACACATTTATGTATAACTTACTCAAGTTATCACTGATCTGCTTATGTTTGCTCATTTGTAATATAGCATTAGCTGATATCTCCATACCCATGTACCTTACATCTCAGCAAGGTATGGGCCAGCCGATTGGCATCATAGTTGCCACACAAAAATCTTATGGTGTTTTATTAACACCTAACTTACATAACCTTCCTTCAGGTTTACATGGTTTACATATTCATCAAAATCCCTCTTGTTTGAAAAAAGGGATGGCTGCTGGAGATCATTTTGATCCTTTTCATTCTAATCAACATTTAGGTCCTTATAGAAGAGGTCATTTAGGGGATCTGCCTGTTTTAGAAGTTGATAATAATGGCAATGCCACACTACCTATTTTAGCTCCTCGGTTGCACCTAAATGAATTAAAGAATCGTTCTTTAATAATTCATGCGGGTAGCGATAATTATTCTGATATACCGCAAAAATTAGGCGGGGGTGGCGCACGTATTGCTTGTGGTATTATCAAATAATAATTCAATTTATTTGTTGAAAGCAATGAAATTTACCATAATTTCTAAAAGCTTAATTTACGAATGGTAAAAAAATTATTGATATATTTATTCTATGAGCTCAGATCTTTACTTTTTTTCAGCAAAGAAATTATCCAAGTTAATTAAAGAAAAAAAAATTTCTTGTGTTGAGCTTATTCAAATCTATTTAGATCGTATTCAACAGATAAATCCTAAACTTAATGCTCTTGTTCAACTAACCGAGCCTGAAATTGCATTAGAAAAGGCATCTGAAGCAGATAAAAAAGTGGCTAAGCAACAATTTCTAGGGCCTTTGCATGGTTTACCAATTACCATTAAAGATTGTTGCAAGGTTCAAAATTTTATTATTAGTAAAGGAAGTAAAGGTTACAACATTCTTGCTAAAGAAGATGCAACTGCTGTTGCTCGATTAAAAGCAGCGGGTGGGATTATTCTAGGCATTAGTAACGTTCCTGAATTCAATATCGCCTACGAAACCGACAACGACCGCTATGGAACAACTTTAAATCCATATGATTTAGATCGTAGTCCTGGTGGGAGTAGCGGTGGAGAAGCGGCTATTTTAGCAGCTGGAGGCTCCGCATTAGGCTTAGGTACTGATGGCGCAGGAAGTATCCGACAACCTGCTCATAACACAGGAATTGTGGGTCTAAAGCCAACTCGGGGTTTAATTCCTAATTCAGGTAATGTCCCCTCAGATGGTAGAGGTATATTACGTCCATTAGCTACTTATGGTCCTATGGCTCGGTTTGTCGATGATATCGCACTAACGCTACCCTTATTAGCAGGCCCAGATTATGCAGATCCAGATGCGATACCCATTCCTATTCGTAAATCTACCATCAGCTGTAAAGATTTGCGAATTGCCTTTTATACCGAGAACGATATTGTTTCTCCTGATCAAGCAACTGTCGAAACTATTAATCAAGTTGTACTTGCCTTAAAAAATGAAATTCATCGAATTGAATATCAATCCCCACCTCACTTAAAAGAGCTTTATTTTTTAATTACAGAAATATTTATTTTAGGCGGTGATAAAGGGCTTGGATTGAAACATTTACTGAACCATCTAGGCATTAATAAACCCTCTTATCTTGTTAAAGAATTTTTGGCAATTACTCGTCAATGTGAGTTTTCAATCACTGAATTACATCAACGCTTCCGTCGCGTTGACGAATTACGGATTTCCTTAGAAAAATTCTTTTTTCCTTATGATGTAATCATCTGCCCTGTAGCAGCAACACCAGCCAAATTATTAGGGCGTTCATTTATTGAGGGTCACGATTTTAGTTATCTAAGTATTTATAATTTGACTGGCTGGCCAGTTTTAACTCTACGTTGCGGTACTTCTCCTCAGGGTTTACCTATAGGAATACAGATCGTAGCTAAACGATGGCATGACAACATTGCGCTTATGATTGGAAAAAAATTAGAATGTGCATTGGGGGGATGGCAAAAACCCACACTATTTCCTTAAATCTTCTGAGCAAAGAGTTTAGCCCTTGAACCTGCTATACTTTAAAATATATTTATAGGGGAAACTAAATGATTTGGGTGGTTAGCTTGAATAGTAGTTTAGGTCATATTTATTCTTATACGCCCAAAAGTCACAAATTGATTTTATTAAAAAGTCTAGAAAACCCTAGTGCAAAATTAAAAGAAAGTGATTTAATTTCTGATAGGCCTGGTCATTATCAAACGATGCACTCGGCTAAAGGAGCATATGAAGCAACAACTAGCCCCCATGACGTTGAACTTGATCATTTTACTAAAATATTGGCTGATTCTTTAAAAAAAGGTTTAGATAGTCATCAGTATAAACAGCTTATTTTATGCTCTGCTCCCCATATCGGTGGGATTTTACTTAACAATCTTGATAAACAAGTAGAAAAAACTCTTTTAGTTAATATAAAAAAAAATTTTGTTGAACAAGATGAATCGGTTCTTACCAACTACTTAAAAGAAAATTGGTGGGATATTATTCGTGCAAATAAAGTTTAATCTCTAACCTGAAAATTAACTATTAATTTTATTTAATGTTAATTGGAATCTTTTTTCGGACGTTTCCAGTTGGCAAGAGTTTTAGTTTCAGCTCTGCTTAAGGTTAATTTTCCAGCGGGAACATCCTTATTTAAGGTAGATCCAGCGCCAACCGTCGCTCCTTTTTTTATTCGGATCGGAGCAATCAAAGCCGTATTGGAGCCAATAAACACATCATCCTCAATTTGTGTTCGAAGTTTATCCGCTCCATCAAAATTACAGGTAATGGTACCCGCGCCAATATTAACATTTTTACCTATATTTGCATCACCGATATAACTTAAATGATTAATTTTGGTGTCTTGCTCTATATTACTTTTTTTAACTTCTACAAAATTTCCTATGTGAACATTATTTTTTAGAATTGATCCAGGTCGAATACGTGCAAACGGACCAATAATACAATCATCCCCAATTACTGCCCCTTCAATTAAGCAATAAGGCTTAATTTCAACATTTCTCCCAATTTTCACATCCTTTAAGATTGTATGCGACCCCACTGAACTATTAGCTCCGATAGTATTTTCCCCTTCTAAAATAACATCTACATCAATAATCACATCTTTTTCAACTGTTAGCTGTCCACGCAAATCAAATCGCTTAGGATCGCGTAATGTAACCCCAGCTAACATCAATTTTTCAGCAGCTTGATACTGAAAATAACGTTCAAGCTTTGCGAGCTGTATACGATCATTAACGCCTTGCATTTCGCCTTCAATATTTGAAGATACCGTTACTATTTCTATCTTCTCATCCACAGCCATTGTAATAATATCCGTTAAATAATATTCACCTTGAGCATTATTTTTTTTTATTTTAGGTAACCAACACTTTAATAATTTTACCGGTACGTAAAAAATACCACTATTTACTTCCTGTATTTTTCTTTGGTCGATATTTGCGTCTTTTTCTTCAATAATTTGAATAACTTTTCCCTGTTGACTCCGTAAAATCCGCCCTAAACCAAAAGGTTGTTGAGTAGTTAGTGTAATTAAACCTATTTGGTGTGTCTTAGTAGCATTAATTAATTTTTGTAAGGTTGATAAGCCTACTAATGGCGTATCTCCAAGTAAAATAAGTATATGGTTATCTTGTTTAATTTGCGGAATAGCTTGAGCAACTGCATGACCCGTACCTAGTAATTCCGTTTGTCTTACCCAATTAACTGCTAAATGACTTAGATATTTGGGGACTTGGCCTCCCCCATTTCCATAAACTACATATACTTCATGAGGCTGCAACCCTTTTACTGTTTCAACGATATATTCTAATAAAGGTTTACCTGCTAATGTATGCAATACTTTAGGTAAAGTAGAATGCATACGTTTTCCATGACCTGCAGCTAAAATGATAACATCAAGTAATTTCATATTTTAAAACTTCAGTTTTTGCTAGATATTACTCGCTCTGTAAATTCTTACAAAAGGTTAAAGTCAAATTCTACCGGTAAGTTTCTTCTTTAATTTAGCTATAGCTTGTAATTGAGCAACTGCTTGCGCTAATTCCGCAGTTGCCATTGCGTAATCAATATCTGCTTGTTTATCATTTAATATCCTTTCTGCATGCTCTTTAGCTTCCAAAGCAGCCATTTCATCTAAGTCAGAAGCACGAATAGCAGTATCGGCAAGTATACTAACAAGCTGCGGTTGAACTTCTAAAATACCACCAGAAATGTACAGAATTTCATCTTCACCATTCAATTTTACAATCCGCACAGGCCCTGGCTTTAAGGCTGTTAATAGTTGAGTGTGGCCTGGATAAATACCAAGCTCGCCTAACAGCCCTGCAACTACTATATGCGTAGCTTCACCTGAAAAAATCGCTTTTTCTGCACTAACAATTTCGATCTGCATGGTTTTAGTCATGATACTTCTCTATTACTATAAAGCTTTTGCTTTAGTAGCGACCTCATCTATACTTCCAACCATATAAAATGCTTGTTCAGCTACATCATCAAACTCACCATTTAATATAGCCTTAAAACCATGAATTGTTTCCTTTAAGCTGACATATTTACCCGGCGATCCTGTGAAGATCTCAGCAACAAAAAAAGGCTGTGATAAAAACCGTTGAATTTTTCTGGCACGCACAACGGTTAATTTATCATGCTCTGATAATTCATCCATCCCTAAAATAGCAATAATATCTTTCAGTTCTTTATAACGCTGTAAAGTTTTTTGCACTGCACGTGCTACATCGTAATGTTCTTGGCCAACAATTAAAGGATCCAATTGTCGACTGTTAGAATCTAAAGGATCAATTGCCGGGTAAATACCCAGCTCAGCAATTTGCCGGGATAATACAACTGTTGCATCTAAATGTGCAAAAGTAGTTGCCGGTGAAGGATCAGTAAGATCGTCTGCTGGAACATAAACAGCTTGGATAGAAGTAATAGAGCCCGTTTTTGTTGAAGTAATACGTTCTTGCAAGGCACCCATTTCCGCGGCCAAAGTAGGTTGATATCCCACAGCCGAAGGCATGCGGCCTAATAATGCAGATACTTCAACACCTGCTAATGTATAACGATAGATATTATCGATAAACAACAATACATCTCGACCTTCATCGCGAAAGTATTCAGCTACTGTCAAACCCGTTAATGCTACCCGCAAACGGTTACCAGGAGGTTCATTCATTTGTCCATAAACTAAAGACACTTTATCTAAAACATTAGATTCTTTCATCTCATGGTAAAAATCATTACCTTCTCTAGTCCGCTCACCAACACCTGCAAATACTGAATAGCCACTATGCTCAATAGCAATATTACGTATTAATTCCATCATATTAACGGTTTTACCTACTCCAGCACCGCCAAATAAACCTACTTTTCCACCTTTAGCAAAAGGGCAAAGCAAATCAATAACTTTAATCCCCGTTTCTAATAATTGCTCATTAGCAGCCTGCTCTGCAAAACTAGGGGGCTTGCGATGAATAGGTAAACGAATTTTTTCATCGATTGGCCCCGCCTCATCAATAGGCTTTCCTAATACATCCATTATTCTACCCAAAGTTTGTTTACCCACAGGTACACTAATAGGAGCCTCGGTATTAGTTACTTTTGTTCCTCGCTGCAAACCATCACTAGTTCCCATCGCAATGGTCCGCACAACACCATCACCTAACTGTTGCTGAACTTCTAATACTAAATCATGGTCGTGAACTGTCAAAGCATCATAAACTTTCGGAATCGCTTCCCTTGGAAATTCAACATCGACAACTGCACCGATAATTTCGACTATGTGTCCGACGGGGTTGATTGACTTCATAACATTACTCTTCATTATTTATACATATAAGGTTAAATCTAAACAGCTTCAGCACCAGCAACTATTTCAGCTAATTCTTTGGTAATCGCCGCCTGGCGAGCTTTATTATAAGCTAGTTGTAAATCACTTATTAATTCACCTGCATTATCTGTCGCATTTTTCATAGCTACCATCCTAGCCGCTTGTTCACATGCAGTATTTTCTACAACACTTTGATATATCTGTGATTCAATATAGCGCGTTAGCACTAATTCTAATAAAGGTTTTGCATCAGGCTCATAAAGGTAATCCCAGCGATAATTAAACTCTGATTTTTCAGAAGGCATTACAGGCAACAACGGTAAAGTCTGTGCTTTTTGCGTCATTGTATTAATAAATTCATTATAGAAAATAGTTAGGCTATCTAACTCACCTTGCTTGTAAGCATCTAATAAAACTTTAATAACTCCAATTAAATCTTGCAATTGCGGGGCATCTCCCAAATGATTAGCATGTGCGACCACATGGCCACCAACTCGCTTAAAAAAAGCCTCGCCTTTTCCACCTATGATAGCCAAATCGATATCTATACCTTTAGATTGGCATGCTCGAAATTCCTGTAAAACTAACTTTAATAAGTTAGTATTTAGTCCTCCACATAATCCTTTATCAGTTGTAATAACAAGAAAACCCGCTCGTTTTATCTCTCTCACCTGTAAATAAGGATGCTGATATTCTGCGTGGCTGCTTGCAACGTGATAGATTAAATCCAACATTTTATGTGCATAAGGTCGCGAAAGCGCCATACGTTCCTGAGCTCTTCGCATTTTACTGGCCGCAACCATTTCCATGGCTCGCGTTATTTTTTGAGTACCTTTAATACTAGCAATTTTTCCACGTATTTCTTGGGCAAAACTCATTGTCTATCACCAAGTCTGTGTGCTTTTGAAAGCCGTAATTGCTTCATTTAATTCCTTGGATATTTCGTCGTTATAATCACCTTTTTGATTAATTTTTTCTAGGCATGCTTCCTGCTCCGAATGCATATACGCTAATAATCCTTCAGCAAATCCAACAATTTTAGTTAGTTCAATATCATCTAAATAGCCTTTATCAGTAGCAAACAATAACACCGCCATTTCCGCAACACTTAATGGGGCATATTGTTTTTGTTTTAAAATTTCTGTAACACGCTGACCTCTCTCTAGCTGCTTACGTGTTGCTTCATCTAAATCTGACATAAACTGAGAAAAAGCAGCAAGTTCGCGATATTGTGCCAAACTTAATCGAACACCGCCTCCTAATTTCTTTATAATCTTTGTTTGGGCCGCTGAACCCACACGTGAAACAGATAAACCTGCATTAATTGCGGGGCGTATACCTGCATTAAACAAATCTGTTTCTAAAAAAATTTGACCATCAGTAATTGAAATGACGTTTGTGGGAACAAAAGCGGATACGTCCCCCGCTTGCGTTTCGATAATCGGCAACGCCGTTAATGAGCCCGTTTTTCCTTTTATACGTCCTTTACTAGCCTTTTCAACAAACTTCTCATTAACTCTTGCAGCGCGTTCAAGTAAACGTGAATGTAAATAAAATATATCTCCTGGATAAGCTTCTCGGCCAGGTGGACGTCGTAGTAACAAAGATATTTGTCGATATGCCCAAGCTTGTTTTGTTAAATCATCATAGATAATAAGGGCATCTTCACCTAGATCGCGAAAATATTCACCCATTGCACAGCCCGCATAAGGTGCAATAAATTGTAGCGCTGCAGAATCAGCCGCACTTGCTGATACTATAATGGTGTGTTTTAAAGCATCTTCTTCTTCTAACTTACGCACTACCGCTGCAATAGACGAAGCCTTTTGCCCTATTGCAACGTAAATACATTTTACGCCTGTGTCTTTTTGGTTAATAATCGCATCGATGGCGAGAGCTGTTTTGCCAGTTTGTCTATCGCCAATTATCAATTCCCGTTGGCCACGTCCGATAGGCACCATACTATCAATAGCTAATACACCTGTTTGTAATGGCTGAGAGACGCTTTGGCGCCAAATAACACCCGGTGCAACTTGCTCTATAGGCGCATTTTTTTCGGTTTCTATAGATCCCCGGCCATCGATAGGATGTCCTAAAGCATTAACAACACGACCCAATAAAGCTTCGCCTACAGGCACCTCAAGAATTCGTCCAGTGCATTTAACTGTTTGACCTTCACTTAATTGATCATAGTCACCTAAAACCACAGCGCCTACAGAATCACGTTCCAGATTTAGAGCTAAGCCATAGCATTGGGATGAAAACTCTATCATTTCTCCCAACATGACATCATTCAAACCATAGATACGCACAATCCCATCGCGAAGGCTGACGATACTTCCTTCCGTACGCGTTTCTGCAGAAACATCAAATTTCTGGATACGTTCTTTAATTAATTCATTTATTTCAGATGTGCTTAATTGTTGCATTTGATTATATTGCCTCTTAATTCACTAATGTCGCACGTAAACGTTCTAATTTACCACGCACAGAACCATCGATAACTAAATCTCCGACCCGAACGATTAATCCGCCTAATAAGGCTTCATTAACATGGTGATTTAATTTTATATGACTTTGGAAGCGTTCTGATAACATTTTCTCTAAAGATTGCTCTTCTACTTTAGATAAAGGTATTGCAGAAATAGCATATGCGGTAATTTCCTTTGCCTGTGCAGCCTTATAATCTTCAAATAAGCGTTCAATCTCTGGAAGCATTGATAACCGTTGATTGACCGCCAATAATTTCAAAAAATTCTTTCCAAAGGGAAATATCACTGGTTTACAGAATTCTAGCAAACATTCGTATGCCACCATTTTATCAATGCAGGGATTTTTTAGTAAATTTTGCATCGACTTTTCTCTAATAATTTTTGCAGCGTCTTTTAATAAAGTATACCAAGTATCCACATTTTTTTTTTCTAATGCACTAGCAAATGCAGCTCGTGCATAAGGTCTAGCAATGGATGTAAAATGTATCATTAAATTTCTTCCAATGACTGCTTAACTAGAGCATGCTGGGCTACACTATCCAGTGATTGTGCCAAAACTTTCTCGGTTGTTGTAATAACTAGATTAGCGACTTCAGCACGAAGCTTTTGCTGCGCAACTTGCCATTCTTGTTGGATGTCAGCGCGAGCTATAGCTAGTAAACGTTCATTTTCTATTCGTATTTGCTGCTTTGACTCCTCCGCCAATTGATTAGCACGTTTATTAGCCTGTTCAATTATCTCAACCGCCTGTTGTTTTGCTTCCAGTAAATGTTTATCTGCTTTTATCTGAGCTAACTCCAAAGCTTGTTGACCTCGCTCAGCTGCGGCTAAACCATCTGCAATACGCTGCTCTCGCTCTTTCATTACTTTTAGTATGGGCGGCCATACAAATTTCATGGTAAACCACACGAAAACAGAAAATGTAATTAACTGGCCTAATAAGGTTATATTAATTTCCACGGCAATTTCTCAAATTATTTTCTCATTTAACCCGTTACTGGTTTGGAAACTAGCTTTAAAACTTCGCTTAAAAAAGGATTTTTAGCAAAAATTAAATACAGTCCCATTACAATTGAAATAGCGGCAAAAGCATCGACTAATCCCGCCATTAAAAACATCCGCAACATCAGCATAGGTGTTAATTCAGGTTGGCGGGCTACTCCTTCTAAGAATTTTCCACCTAAAATACCAAAACCTATCGCGGTACCTAATGCAGCTAACCCCACTAATAAAGCCGCCGCAATGGCTGTTAAGCCTTGCACATTAGCCACTACTTGCGCAACTTCTACCATTTTTATATCCTCTCTTTTATTAATAAATAATTAATGTGTTTGTTCTTGACCATGCGTCTCATGTGCCATACTTAAATAAACTATAGTTAGCATCATAAAGATAAATGCTTGAATCGCAATAATTAATATGTGAAACACAGCCCAAATACCGCCAAAAGTCCACTGTAGCCACCAGGGTAATAATGCTACTAATATAAAAATTAATTCCCCAGCAAATAAGTTTCCGAATAACCGTAATGACAATGATATAGGCCGTACGAATTCTTCTAATAAACGAAAAATTATATTGATGGGGAAGAGATAAGGACCAAATGGAGAAACCAGCATTTCTTTACTGAGTCCCTTCACACCTTTAATTTTGAGGTTATAGTAAATGATTAAAATAAAGACCGCAATTGACATGCCGAATGTGGTGTTAGGATCGGCGGTAGGCACAGATCGAAAATGATTTACACCAAATAATGATAACACTGTTGGCAATAGATCTACTGGCAGTAAATCCATAAAATTCATTAAAAATACCCAAACAAAAATTGTCAACGCTAAAGGAGCAATCAATCGGCTATCGCCATGAAAAGACTCTTTCACAGTTTTATCTACAAATTCAACGAGCATCTCAACAAAATTTTGTATTTTACCAGGAACATTACTTGTAACTGTTGCGGCCACCCAGCGAAATAAAATTAAAAATCCTATACCCAAAACGGCAGACAAGACAAAGGTATCAAGGTTTAGATTCCAAAAGCTTCCTTCGCCCGAGAAACTTAAGGTTTTCAGATTAAAGTTGAGATGCTCCAGGTGATGTTGTACGTAATTTGCTGAGGTTTGTTCAGCATTCATAATGAACCTTCCACGTTTTTAATTGTTAGCAATAGCCAAAATGCAAGCTGGGAGGTCAAATAAGCCAGCAATAAGATCGGCACATATACTGCTAATAACTTAATCATCACAACGAAAAAAATCCCACTAAAAAATAATTTTATTAATTCTGATTGATAAAAAATAATGAGCAAGTCTTTTCCCGATACCTGTCCTAAACAACGCATTATCTTGATTACGAAATAGCAGTTAGGGAGTAGCCATAAGGCAATTCCTAGTGCTAGAGATCTGATAACTCGCTCGTTCTGAAAAAAATTCCCTAGAAAGACTACTACCCCAAGAGCAGTAAATGCAATAAAACATGCTTGACACATTCTTTGAATTACCTTAGCAGGTAACTGGGCAAGCCTATTAAAAGTCATTCTAAGCCCTACTTATAAAAGTGTCGGACAGTATAATAAGCACAACTCTTTTATGCAATGCTAATAAAGAAAGAATTTAGTACTTTTTCTCAGCTCGATTTGGCTCTATTCATGCTAATTAAATACTCTGACTTTTCATAAGAAGCACCAAAATTTATTGTAATGAAGAAAAAAACCCTATTTAAGCTTAAGTAACTTAAATCACAATAGCAATTGGAATCTGTAACTTTACTAGAAATTACTCACATTGTTCTATATAGTATTAGGCTTTACGAAATCTATGTGATTCACTTAGCTTTACACGTCAAAAAAATGTAAGGAGTAATATCATGGCCACTCACGAGCTTGAAGGAACTATTCAACGATTAACTATACCAGGAAAAGGAATTTTAGCAGCTGATGAAAGTCAAAATACGATTGCCAAGCGATTTGCTAGCTTACATTTAGAATCTACCGTAGAAAATCGCCGTAATTATCGCGAATTACTTTTTACTACACCTGGAATTGAAGCGTTCATCAATGGTGTTATTCTTCACGAAGAGACCTTAGCGCAAAAAACTAAAGATGGATTATTATTTCCCGATTACCTAGACAATGAAGGCATTGTCCCTGGGATAAAGGTTGATAAAGGGCTTATTCCCCTAAACGCCGATGAAAAAATGACTCAGGGACTAGATGGTCTAGCAGAACGTCTCTTAACTTATAAAAATCTTGGGGCTTGTTTTGCTAAATGGCGAGCTGTTTTTTCCATATCCTGCATTCTTCCTTCTCCTTTAGCCATAACAGCCAATTCCCAAGCTTTAGCCCGCTATGCTTCTATTTGTCAGCAGAATGGAATCGTACCTATTGTAGAACCTGAGCTATTAATGGATGGCTCTCATAGTCTAGCTCGCTGTGCTGAGGCAACAGAAGCGGTTCTTTATACTGTTTTTGAAGAACTTCATAAACATCAAGTCTTACTCGAATGTATGATTCTTAAGCCAAGTATGGTTATTGCTGGAAATCAATGTGCACCACCACAACCTAATATCGCTGAAGTAGCTGCTGCAACTTTAAAAATATTACGTCAAACAGTTCCAGCTGCAGTACCTAGTATTAATTTTCTTTCTGGAGGCCAAGCACCAGAAGCCGCTACAGCTCATTTAAATACCATGAATAAATTACAACCTTCGCGTCATCCTTGGCGTCTAAGCTTTTCCTATGGTCGCGCATTACAAGAACCCGCACTAAAAACATGGAATGGAAAAGCACATAATGTGAAAGCAGCTCAGCGTGCCTTTTATAAACGTGCAAGACTTAATGCAGCAGCTTGCAAGGGACAATATCAATCAAGCATGGAATCGGAAGAAAAAGAGGCAGAAATAAATCTTGCTTAACCCATTGCTAACATAAAATTTTACACTTCGAGTGCAGGTGCCAAACTTTATAAGCATAATTTTTCTTAGCTTTCTTTTTGGATTTGAAACTTGTGCCTACGCAGATTTTTTTGATAATTCTACAATAGCCCTAGAAAATCGCATTGCTCCAATTGGCAAAGTTAATGTAACTACTTCAAATATAACGCAGTCTTCTTTGAAAGATACAAATAAGATTACCCATGCCCAATTGGGCAAAACCATATTCAATAACAAATGTATATTATGTCATAATAATGGCATCGCGGGCGCTCCTCGTTTGGGTAACAAGCCAGACTGGGCCCCCAGAATAAAAAAGAAATTTTCACTCTTATTAAGACACGCAACTATGGGCTTCCAGGCAATGCCTCCAAAAGGGGCATGTTTAGAATGCTCTATTTCAGATTTAGAAGCAGCCATTCACTACATGTTAGATCAACTACCTTCTAATTAAATTATTCATTGTAATTAAAAATTTCACTTTTTTTAATACTTATAATTGATACTCTTCGCCTTTGGATTTTTGATGCTTTGCTAACATCAAATTGCAATTCTTTGCTTAATTTTCGCAGCATGCATGTCAAAATCCAAGTGCTTGAGTATATCTACTGGCAGATATATTTTTTTTTATTGTTGCCAATTAAATTTTATATCTGCATTCATCTTTTAAACAGTAATTCTGTTACGATTTTGATCAACTATCCTTTTACTTATCCCTTTAATTTTTACCAAATCATCAATGGATTTAAAAGGTCCATGTTCATTACGATATGCAAGAATGGCTTTTGCACGTTTTAAACCTATACCTTTTAATTCTGCCACTAAGGTTTCTCCATCTGCCATATTAATATTAACAAGCGCAGAAATAGGATTTGGTATATTTTTTTCTGGAGAAGAAGTTAATATCGCAGTATTGTTGTGGGGTAGAAAAGGGCTGGTAGTTGCTAACACTGGAGCCGCTATAATTGATGTTAACAAAGTTGCAATGAGAGAAGTATAAATATCCATAAAACAAAACTCCTTTTTAAAATTTTTCTATCGGAATTTATATTTTATGAATAAAAAATGAATGAAACAATGAATTAAATGGTAATATTTTTATAAATGATAGATAGATAGTCCTTTACTCCATTTGCAACATTTCGAAAAACTCCTTGGTAACCGGCACTTCGCAATTTTGAAAGATTTGCTTGTGTAAAATTCTGATAACAATCGCGCAAATGTTCAGGAAAAGGAATATATTGAATCTCTCCATGACCATAAAAATCAATGACTGCTTGAGCTAACGCATTGAAGCTTTCGCAGTTTCCTGTTCCGGTATTATAAATCCCACTTTTTTTTGATTCTAAAAACCATAGATTAACCGCCACAGCATCATCAACGTAGATAAAGTCTCTCAATTGTTCGCCATTAGCATAACCCGAGGTTCCTTCAAATAAACTTATAATACCTGTTTCTTTAAGCTGCTTAACTGCATGTAATACCACACTAGCCATAGAGCCTTTGTGATTTTCATTAGGTCCATAGACATTAAAATAACGTAACCCTACAACCTGACTTTTTATTTCATTAAAAATACTTCTTACATATTGATCAAATAGATACTTAGAATAAGCATATACATTCACGGGTTTCTCATATATTAATTCCTCTTTAAAAACAGTTCCTAATCCATAAACTGCAGCACTTGACGCATAAATAAAAGGAATCTTCCAACCTAAACAATAATGTAGTAAATTTTTTGAATAATCATAATTGTTTTCCATCATATACCGTCCATTCCATTCTGTAGTAACTGAGCAGGCACCTTGATGAAACACTGCTTTTAACTTGGAAAAAACTTTATTTTTCTTAATTTGATCTAAAAATTCTTTTCGATCTAAATAATCAGTGATTGTACAATCCACGATGTTTCGGAATTTAACGCCATCAGTTAAATCATCAACCACGATAATCGGTATATCAGGATAGGTACTATTAAGCTGTTTAACTAAATTGCTACCAATAAATCCCGCTCCCCCTGTAACAACTATCATAAAGATTCCTTTTCTTGTTCTTTAATTTTGGAAATAATCGTGCTAGTAGAACATCCCTCAACAAACTCCAATAATTTAATCTGGCCTCCATATTCTTTTATGACTTTTGCCTCTGGGAGATCATCTATTTGATAATCCGATGCCTTGACCCACACATCTGGTAATAACAACTTGATTAGACGTTCTGGTGTTGCTTCACAAAAGGGTACTACCCAATCTACAACATTTAATCCTGCTAATACTGCCATTCGATTAGCTAATTTATTTATAGGCCTTCCCAATCCTTTTAACTTTGATACAGAAGCATCACTGTTTACAGCAACGATTAAGCGATCACCGAGTCGTTTTGCTTGTTCTAAGTAGGCGACATGACCAGCATGTAAAATATCAAAACATCCTCCTGTCATTATAATTTTCTCATTATGTGTTTTCGCATCCATGACGGCAATTTTAAGCTCCTCTTCGGTCAAAACACCGCCACCAAAAGAAAGCTGTTGAATTTGTATCGTTCTTCTCAGTTCGGATAGACTGACTGTAGCTGCTCCAAGCTTTCCAACAACAATGCTCGCAGCAATATTAGCAAGTTGTGCTGATTGAACTAAATCAGCTTGGACCGCATAAGTTAATGCCAAACAAGCGATCGCTGTATCTCCTGCACCTGTAACATCGTAAACCTGCTTAGCATAGGCAGGAAAATGAACTTCCGGTTGATCTTCTCGAATTAATGTCATTCCTTGTTCGCCACGTGTCACAAGTACAGCTTGGAAATTATGCTTTTTTAAAAGCTGCATACCTTTGCGTACCAATACTTCCTCGTTATCACATTTTCCTACTATAGCTTCAAATTCCCTACGGTTAGGTGTCAATGCCGTAGCACCTTGATAAACACTAAAATCATTACTCTTTGGATCAATGAAGATCGGTTTATTTGCATTTTGTGCCAATTGAATAATACCCTGAACTTCGGCCAAACATCCTTTACCATAATCAGAGAGAATCACCACATCACAATGTGAAACTTTTTGTTCAAATAACTGTTTTAGTTGGGTATATTCAAATTGATAAGGTGCTTCTTCAAAATCAAGACGAATCAATTGCTGATGTAAACTGAGTATGCGTAGCTTAGTTACTGTAGGTGATTGTGGCGTTTTGTATAAATAACAATTGACCCCCGCATGAGTTAATTTTTTCTCAAGCGTATCTCCTGCCTCATCATTTCCACAAACACTAAGCAAATCGACCTGTGCCCCCAGTGCAGCTATATTTAAAGCAACATTCCCAGCACCGCCTGGGCGCTCATCAAGGTTTTTTATATGGACCACCGGAACAGGTGCTTCAGGAGAAATCCTAGATGTATCGCCAGACCAATAACGATCCAACATCACATCACCTACAACCAAAACTCGGATAGATTGGAATGAAGGAATTTGTATTTTCATTAAACCTCTTAACAAATCTTGTTCTTACATTTTAACTTCAAATAACCAGTCGCCTAGATATAATATGGCGATACTTAAGTTTCTAAGAATTTGTTTAAGTTTTAAGCAAATTCCTATTTTTAAGTAAATCTCTTAAAAAAGCATATAGAGACGGCCGCTTAGTTTATGCGATAATACTAGCTAGAGTCCATTTTTATACAATTTTTTCCTTTATAAAGGTACCTCCTATGAGTGATGCAGTTAATGCTCGAGAAAAAGCCCTTAAAATGGCTATAAGCCAAATAAGAAAACAACATGGAGAAGGTGCCGTAATGCGTCTAGGTGAATCTAGTCGAGTCCCTGTCGACGTCGTTTCTACGGGGTCTTTAGGTTTAGACATCGCCTTGGGAATAGGCGGATTACCCCGCGGACGTATCATCGAAATTTATGGGCCAGAATCTTCTGGTAAAACCACACTCACTTTACAAACTATTGCGGAGTGTCAAAAAATAGGAGGGGTCGCAGCATTTGTTGATGCAGAACACGCACTGGACCCTATATACGCCACTAAATTAGGCGTGAGAACAGCTGATCTGTTAGTTTCTCAACCTGATACGGGAGAGCAAGCATTAGAAATTGTTGATATGTTAGTTCGCTCTAATGCAGTCGATATTATCGTAGTCGACTCTGTTGCTGCACTAACCCCTCGAGCCGAAATTGAGGGAGAAATGGGTGATTCACATATGGGTTTACAAGCGCGTTTGATGTCACAAGCTTTACGTAAACTCGCAGGAAATATTAAACGCTCCAATACATTAGTTATCTTCATTAACCAAATCCGCATGAAAATTGGGGTTATATTTGGAAATCCTGAAACAACAACAGGCGGCAATGCACTAAAATTTTATGCCTCAGTACGTCTCGACATTCGACGTACCGGTTCCATCAAAAAAGGTGATGAAATCATTGGTAATGAAACTCGGGTCAAAGTAGTAAAAAACAAAGTTGCTCCTCCATTTAGACAAGCTGAGTTTGAAATTCATTATAATCAAGGAATTTGTCATACTGGAGAAATTGTTGATCTGGGAGTAACCTTCGGATTAATCGATAAAGCTGGGGCCTGGTATAGCTATCAAGGCGAACGTATTGGCCAAGGAAAAGATAATGTAAAACAATTCCTGAAAGATCATATTGAAATTTCTCAAAAGCTGGAAACGGAAATTCGGAAAAATTTACTCAGCAATCCATCTGAAAATAGCCTACCTGAAGTACAAGAGCTAGAAAACGAAACTATTGAATAAGTCTCCATGCACCATGGTATATAAAGTTAAGGCTTTAGAAATTGATAAAGACATCCACCAAATTGCATTGAATTATTTAGCGAAAAAAGAACATACTCGTTTAACGCTTCGGGAAAAATTGATGCAAAAGGGATTTTCGCATCAATCCGTGGAAAGCGCTTTAGATAGTTTAATTCAACAAGGGTTTTTAAATGAACAGCGTTTTTGTGAAGCTTTTGTACAAAAACGTATAAGACAAGGCTATGGGCCCGTCCGAATCGCGGCTGAATGTCACCAATATGGATTGAATAAAGAAATTATTTTCTCGCAACTACCCCAAGATGAAGAATTTTGGTTAGCTGCTATTAAGAAGGTAGTGCAAAAAAAATTTCGATCTAGTCACCACCCAAAAGAACAGTTACGTAAAATACGCTACCTACAATATCGTGGGTTTAGACTAAATCAAATAAAAATGGCAGAAAACTAAATGAAATTTCTATTTTCAGCTCAAACTAATACTGAAAATAAACCAACACAAGTTAATCTGCCTATGATTACGCTGTTATTAATGATTTCATTTGCTACATTCAATGCCGTATTATTTACACCCGCATTACCTAATATCACACGCTATTTTTCTATAACCAATAATGTGGCGCAACTAACAATTACCTGGTTTTTACTAGGTTATGCAATGGGTCAATTAATCTATGGGCCTCTAGCAAATCGCTATGGTAGAAAGCCCGCTTTGTATGCTGGAATCGGTATACAAATTGTTAGTAACTTATTGTGCATATTTGCAGGACTAATATATAACTTTTTTCTATTGGTATTGGCTCGTTTCTTTTTAGCAATCGGATCAGGGGTGGGATTAACAATAGCATTTACGCTAGTCAATGAATCTTTTGCGCCTAAAGTTGCCAATCAAAAAATAGCCTATCTTATATTAGCTCTTTCCATTATGCCTGGATTTAGTATCGCACTTGGCGGTATTTTAAACCACCATTTTGGATGGATGAGTTGTTTTTATGCAGGTATTGTGTACGGACTGGTATTACTTTTTTTTACAACTCGTTTGACAGAAACATCCATACCTAATCCTAAAGCATTAAAATTTAAATATCTTTTACAAATCTATTTTAATCAGTTAAAAAATCCTGCATTGATCCTTGGTGGTTTATTAATGGGCGGCGCAACTTGTTTTATTTATATTTTTACAACGCTGGCACCTTTTATAGCAATAGATTCATTAGGTATGAATAGTAGCGAATATGGCGTAGCAAGCATTTTACCTCCTGTAGGTTCCATACTCGGCGCCTTAGTTTCGGCACAACTTGCAAAAAAATTTTCCTATCACTACGGAATCCGTTTAGGTATTTTCATAGCTGGAATCTCAATAATTTTAATGGTTTTTGTAACATGGTTTTTCCCTAGAAATCCCATTTTAACATTATTTTTTCCAGTATTTTTGATTTGTGTGGGCCTGTCATTAATTTATTCAAATGCTTCAACCTTTGCAATAAGTAATAGTTCAGACAAAGCTCATGGTTCAGCCGTCATGAATTTTATTAATTTGATGCTTGTCACATTATCAGTATTAAGCTTGAGTTTTTTTTCCAGTACTCAACACTTGCTGCTTACCATATATACACTGATAATTGCTGGGATGACTATTATCTATAAATTTATCCAGTTAAAAAAGTATAAGTAACTAGTGAAACTAATGCCACGCTCGCACATAAAAAATTTATTGGCTATACAACAGCCAAGAGAACATAGTCTATCATTCTATTAAATTTTTAGGGTATTTCTTATTATGCAAGTAGCACTGCCTCAGTTTTCTCAAATCGATCCGGCAACTATAGTTTCCAAACTAGATAAAATTCTTACAAAAAATAGACTCGAGCTTACACAACTGTTAGCTGAAATAACTCCTCTCGATTGGAGCTTTATTCAGAAGTTAGAGGATTTAGATGATAAGCTTCAACATTTTTGGTCTCCGATTAATCATCTTTATGCTGTCAAACAAACTTCAGGACTACGGTATGCTTACAACGAATGTCTTCCAAAACTGAGTGCATATAGTTCTGAATTAAGTCAAAATCAAACTCTATACCAAACTATAAAAAATTTAGCCAATAGTGATTATCAGTTCAATTATGTCCAAGAAAAATATCTGCATAATGAATTACGAGATTTCCATTTAGGGGGAGTAGACTTACCCAAAGCTGAACAAAAAAGATATCAGGACATTCAAACCCAGCTATCGCAATTATCAAATCAATTTGAGGAAAATTTACTGGATGCTACTGCTGAGTGGACTAAATTCATTAGTGATAAATCTGAGCTAAAGGGAGTGCCAGCTCATATTATTGCAAATGCTGAAAAAGCAGCAAAAGAAAAAAAACTATCCGGCTATTTAATTACTTTAGATTATACTTCCTATTTTCCCATAATAACCTATGCAGAAAATCGCACCCTAAGAGAAGCCATATATAGAGCTCACATTACACGAGCTTCAGAACTTAGTAACTTAAATCTAGATAATAGCAAAGTAATGTTTAATATACTCAATCTACGCTATGAATTGAGTCAATTACTTGGCTTCAAAAATTATGCTCAAAAAAGTTTAGCTTCAAATAAAATGGCAAAAAATCCTGAAGAAGTGCTTAAATTTTTAGAAGAATTAGTTACTTATACACAACCTAAAGCAAAAGAGGAATGGAAGGTACTTTCAGATTTTGCTCGAGCTGAAGATAACATTGATAATCTACAAGCTTGGGATATTTTGTATTATCGTGAAAAATTACAAGAAAAAAAGTTTGGTATTTGTGATGACACTTTACGCTGTTATTTTCCCGTGCCTAAAGTACTTTCGGGGCTTTTCAGTTTAATAGAACGTTTATTTGGAATGCAAATCAAAGAAATAAAAGATGTTGAAGTCTGGGATCCAGAAGTTCGCTTCTTCGCAATTACCGATCAACAACAACAATTACGAGGGCAGTTTTATTTAGATCTTTATGCAAGACCTGAAAAACGCGAGGGAGCTTGGATGGATGATTATCAATCTAGACGACATTTAAGTAATGGAGATATCCAAACTCCGATTGCTTTTTTAACTTGCAATTTCTCACCACCCCTCAATGTTGAACAAACGCCTCTATTGACACATGAAGAAGTTTTAACGCTATTCCATGAGTTTGGTCATGGTTTACAACATATGTTGACTATAATTGATCACTCTGCCATTTCAGGAATTAATGGCGTTGCTTGGGATGCTGTAGAATTACCAAGTCAATTTTTAGAATATTTTGTTTGGGAAAAATCAGTTTTAGACCAAATCAGTAGTCACTATAAAACTGGTAAACCTTTACCTGATACACTGATTATAAAAATGCGCGAAGCTAAAAATTTCCAGGCTGGTTTACAATTATTGAGGCAATTAGAACTATCCTTATTTGATTTTCGAATACACATAGAATTTGATCCGGCAAAGGGTTATGAACAAATTCAAAATTTACTCAATTCAATTCGCAAGCAAATTAACATAATACCTATAGCTCCATTTAATCGATTTCAACATGGTTTTTCACATATTTTTGCGGGTGGTTATGCTGCTGGATACTATAGTTATCTCTGGGCAGAAGTTTTAGCCCGTGATGTTTTTGCAAAATTTCAAGAGGATGGAATCTATAATGAGAAAACTGGAAAAGCCTTTTTACATAGTTTCTTAGAACAAGGTGGTGCAATTGATGCTATCGAGTTATTTAAAAAATTCCGCGGTCGTGAACCCAAAATCCACGCCTTTTTAAAAAGTTTAGATTTACATTATTAACAAAAGTTAGAAGCCCAGCTTCAAACGTCTAGATAGACTTGAACTAAATATATTTTTTGGATCCCAATGTTGCTTAACGACCAACCATTCTGGGTATCGTTTATACATTTCCCGAAATGCTTTTGGCTTTAAACGTGCATCTTTTGCTAAATAAATTCTACCACCCGCCTGAATAACTATTTCGTCCAAAACATCTAAGCAATGAAATAATTTTTCATTGAAAATTGGAATATCGAGCGCCAAGGTAATACCAGATAATGGAAATGATAAGGGTGCAAAATTTTCTTGGCCAAAACGTTTTAACACAGCTAAAAAAATTGGGTGCTTATTTTTATATAAAGTCCCTAAAATTTCTTTAATTGTAGAATAAGCAAACTTAGTCGGTATTACACATTGATATTGAATAAATCCTTTTTTTCCGTATGAGCAAGGCCAATTTCTTATTCGATCTAAAGGAAAAAAATAATTTTGAAAAGACTGAAGATAAACTTGATTATTTTTTTCTAAATAATAATAGTAGATTTTATTAAATAATTTCACCAATTGAGTTCTTAAAAAACAACCAGAAAGAAAATTGGGGTATCTTAAAGAGAAATACTTCGGCGTACGAAAAGGATGTTTTTGTTGAGAAGTGGTAAGTTCGAACAAGCTTGCATGCTTTGCTTTCATAATAATGCCATGTGATGATGGCATATTTAAAACATCTAGCCAAGCTACATTATATTCAAACTCATTATCCTCTATAACTAATTCTTCCACTAATCGTTTTAAGCTATTTTCAGCTTGATGTTGTACCTTCATATAAGCTGTTTCAATTCGCTTTAATTGTAGAGTTACAACACCAATAATACCTGTTAAACCCATACCCCCAATAGTAGCCCAAAATAATTCCGGGAAAACTTTAGGTGAGCAATCTACCGATATTCCATTAGCGGTAATAAGTTGTAAGCTAAGTACATGTTGTCCTAAGGAACCAGCAAAGCAATGATTTTTTCCATGTATATCAGTAGCAATACAACCACCTAAAGAAACCTCGCCGGTCCCAGGCAATACAGGTAAAAACCAACCTTGCTTAACTATCAGATCTAAAATCTTAGCTAAACTGATCCCTGATTCAACTGACAAGATACCTTTAAGGACATCAAACTCGAGGAAACGATCTAAACGGTTAGTTAAAATGATTTCTCCTTGTGCATTCAAAGCTGCATCACCATAACTCCCTCCACAACCGCGCGCTATTGAAATCATTTGACTAGGTTTAAGTTCTGCATAACTTTCAGGACGTGAAACTAACATTGGCGGTTCTATAGGATAACCATTAAAACTTGTTTGACATTTTTCAAGCCAACTCATCATACTATCCAGTTATAGGTATTAAATGTTTCAAATTAAATTTCGACAACTCTTCATTTAAATATTTTCTTATATCAGCTGCGTTATCCATTAGTAAAATTTGCATTAATGCATCTTTAGCTTGATGAAAACTAATTTGACGAATGACTGATTTTATTCTAGGAATGGAAAAAGAATTCATACTTAGCGCATCAAATCCCATTGCTAAAAGCAATGGGATAGCTAAAGGATCGCTGGCCATTTCTCCACAAATGCTAATGGGTTTTTGCACTTGATGAGCGGCTTCTACTATTTGAACTAATGCTTTTAGAACCGCGGGTTGAAAAGGGTCATATAGGTTAGCTACTCGTGGGTTATTACGATCCACTGCTAACATATATTGTGTAAGATCATTGCTTCCTACTGATAAAAACTCAACTCGTTCGGCGAGTGCACGAGCTTGATAAATTGCCGAAGGCACTTCAATCATTATCCCAATCGGCGGCTTGCGTGCATGTCGTTCTTCACTCACCACCTTTTCATAAGCTTGATCTATCAAACGTAAAGCATGATCAGCCTCAGCAACACAGCTAACCATTGGCAGCATAATACGCAAATTATTAAATTCTAAATTAGCCCGAAGCATTGCGCGAATTTGTATTAAAAATATTTCTGGATGATCTAAGGTTACGCGAATCCCACGCCAACCTAAAAAAGGATTATCTTCTTGGATAGGAAAATAAGGTAATGATTTATCTCCTCCAATATCTAAGGTACGCATTACCACGGGTCTTGGGGAAAATGCCGCCAATAATTGCCGATATAAACCATATTGCTCATCTTCTGCAGGAAAGCAATCTCGAATTAGAAAGGGCACTTCTGTACGGTATAACCCTATACCTTCCGCACCTGCTGTTAGGGAAAGGCTTGCATCAGCCATTAGGCCTGTATTTACCCATAGCGCTATACTATAACCATCTATGGTTTTTGCAGGTAATTCTCGCAGTGCCTCAAGGCTATTCGTAAATTCACTTTGTTGTTGTATCAATGTAGTAAAATTTTGTTTAACCTTCCCTGAAGGAGCAACTATAATACGACCTTGAGAGCCATCTACGATTAAAGTTTGTGCCTCAAGCTGATTTACTGGTAAATTTTCTACACCAGTAACAGCAGGAATTCCCAAAGAGCGAGCCAGAATGGAAAGATGAGAATGACTTGAACCTTTCACCGAAACTATGCCTGCTAACCGTCCTTCAGTTACTTCCGCTAAAGCAGAAGGACTGACTTCCTCGCCAATCAAAATAGTATTTTCTGGATAAAGAGGCGGAGTGAATTGATTATTTTGTAAATGCATTAAAATTCGGCGCCCTAAATCTCTTAAATCCGCTGCCCTTTCGCGCAAATAATCATCGTCAACTTTCTCAAATTGTTGCACATGCGTGCTAATAACCGATTGCAAGGCCGCCTGGGCCCATTGATGCGAAGTTTTAATGGCTGTTATTACTTCCTTCTCCAAGCTAGCTTTATTTAAAATCGCTAAATATACATCAAATAATGCTTGTTCCTCTTCTGGCAACACAGATACCATATGTTTTTTTAAACGATGGATATCATCACGTGCTGCTTTAAAAGCTTTCTTTAATTGAGCTATCTCAGCTAATAAATCATCTGCTCTTTTATAAGGCACTGCTTCTAAATCAGCAAAAGGATAAGCAACAACTACTTGCCCTATAGCAATACCTGGCGCACTGGCAATCCCTTGAAAACTAATATCTTGTTGTAATTGTTTCTTATTTTCCTTAAATAAAGAAAAGATTTCCCCTGTTGCTTCTGCATGCGCCAGCACACCACCTAATTGAGCTGCCATGGTGACCAAAAAAGCCTCTTCCGCTTCATCAAAACAACGTTGTTCCTCTTGTTGAACAACTAATACACCTAATAAAGCTCGATTATGAATAATAGGAACGCCCAGAAAAGCTTTATAACGTTCTTCGCCAATATCCGCAATATATAAGAAATCAGGATGTTCAGGCGCATTTTCAATATTAATCAATTCACCCATGCGCCCAACTAGGCCAACTAAACCTTGGTCAAAACCAAAACGTATTTTTCCAACACATCTAGGATTTAACCCATCAGTGGCGAGTAAAACATAATTTTTTTCGTTATCAAGTAGAAAAACTGTGCAGGATTGAGTATTTAAAGCTTCCCGGATTCTTCTTACTAAAGTTCGTAGAGCTTCTTTAAAACTTTGCGCTGCGCTGATTTCTTGAACAATACGACGAAGTATCTTCAACATAGCAAACACCTAACTTATTAATATTTGGGCATATAATTAAATTACGGTTTAAAATATTTACATCTATGCCAATCTAAACCCTAACATGCTCAAATAAATTTATATTTGATTATTCGACTTTTTCTACCAACGTTAAGTCGCTACATAATTTACAAGCCCGTCTTTGTTGCATAATTTTCGAGGGAAGTAATGTTGCTAATTCTTCTAACGCGCGCCGATAAACATGTCTCTTAAATGTAATAACTTGTCTAATAGGATACCAATAAGGAGCCCAACGCCATCGATCAAACTCAGGCGAACGAGTCACATCAAACCGAATTTTTTCTGGGTTTCCTCTTAAGCAAAGCAAAAACCATTTTTGCTTTTGTCCAATGCATAATGGTTGCATATGCGAACGTCGTAAATGATTGGGTAGCCAATAATATAACCAATTTTTTGTTCCTCCTAGCAACTCAACGTCTGAACCCTCTAGTCCTAATTCTTCGTAAAGTTCTCTAAATAAGGCTTGCTCAGGTGTTTCATTAACTTGAAGGCCGCCTTGAGGAAATTGCCAAGCATGCTGGCCAATACGTCTCGCCCAAAGGACTTGTCCAACAGAATTAGCAACTATAATACCAACTCCTATACGAAAACCTTCCTCGTCAATCACACGATATTCTCCACATAAATTAGGCTTACATTGTTTCATAAAAGTACTGGGGGGTAAACCATACTTCTAGATTAAATTTATCTTCATCTATTGATAGAGAAACTACCATACAAGACAGTATGTTCACCCATGGATACCGAATTAGGATACATAACTTGTAGTGTCTTCATCCTGTGATTGGAGATTTTTAAGAAACTAATTTAATAATCCTGGAATCGCTACATATTTTTCAATACTTTTCATTTATTCAAATGATTCAGTCAGATTTAAAATATTTTTTATAAAAAAAGCACTCTGGCTTAAGTACTCGTTTTAAAATCAATTTAAAGAGCAAAAACTTTCTAGAATATAAATATAGTAATTTTAATATTCTAAGGATTATTTTTTACTAACTAACGGATCGACTCATATCCATTAATGACACCTTTTTTAGAGAAAACAATTTGCCATAACTGAAGATCGCGTGCTCTAAACGCACCTGCGCATGCCAGCAAATAATATTTCCACATTCGATAAAAAAACGCATAATCATAATCTTTTTTTAAAAAAACCCAAGATTTATTAAAATTTTCAAACCAACTCATTAAAGTTTTATCGTAATAAACTCCAAAATTATGCCAATCCTCCATAATAAAAAGACCTTCACTCGCTTTTCCAATTTGACGAATAGAAGGTAAAATTCCATTTGGAAATATATATTTATGAATCCAGGGATTGGGATGATATTTTGATGTATTACTCCCTATAGTATGTAATAAAAATAACCCAGAATCTTTTAAACAGCGGTGTGCAATTTTCATGTAAGCTTTGTGATTTTTTGGGCCTACATGTTCAAACATACCTATCGAACAAATTCGATCAAATAATCCGGTAATATCTCTATAATCCTTAAAGAATATTTCTATAGGCCAGCCTTCACAAATTTTTTTAGCATAGTGATATTGCTCTTTAGAAACTGTCAATCCTACCACTGAAACGCCATAATTCTCCGCAGCATAACGTGCAAAACTTCCCCATCCACAACCAATATCTAATATTGTCATCCCTGATTTCAATTTTAATTTTTCACATACCAATGCTAATTTAGCTTGCTGAGCTTCATCTAAACTATTGCTGTTTTTCCAATAAGCACAACTATAGGTTAAACCTTTATCCAGCATCGCTTGATATAAAGAGTTTCCCTTATCATAATGGTGTTCGCCTACTTCAAATGCACGCGATTTTGCTTGCAAATTAAAGCAACACATAAAAATTCTACGCAGCTTTTCTTTTATAAAATAATACAAAAAATATTTATTTTTTTTTAGATTTTCTGGTAATTCTGTGCGTAATAAACAAAAAAAGAATTCATCAAGTTGTTCGCAATCCCACCATCCTTCCATGTAGGATTCGCCTAATGCTAAAACAGGATTTTTTAACATTCTTAAATAGAAATTTTCGTTAAGTACTTGAACATCTCTAGGATTTTTACCATTAATCTCAATATGCGCCTCTTTTAACAACTGCTGGATCAAATTTTTAGCGTGTGGTAATTTCATAGGAATATCCTTCATAAAATAATCTAATCTTAACCTTATACCCCTTACAACCCATAACAAGTTACGATATAGTGGCCTAATGAGTTAATTAATTTTGATACAGATTTTCACACTATGCCGAATTCTTCTTTGATCAAAAACCTTCTTACTTGTGCTGCCCATAATCGTTCAAATTTGCAAATTAAACTTATTGAAACACACGTTTCCTGGGTTATATTAACTGGGAAATATGCTTATAAAATCAAGAAACCCGTAGATTTTGGTTTTCTAGATTTTTCAACTTTAAAAAAACGCAAACATTTCTGCGAAGAGGAATTGCGTTTAGGGCAACTGTTTGCACCCGAAATTTATCTTGCAGTTGTACCTATCACAGGAACCATTGAACACCCACAGATTAATGGCGACACTGGACCTATTTTAGAGTACGCAATTAAGATGTGCGAGTTTTCTCAAGATTGCTTACTTAGTACATTACTAAAGCAAGGAAAGTTAAACGCGGCCCTTATTGATAAATTAGGGCGACTAATCGCAGAGTTTCATAAAAAAACATCTGTTGCCCCCAAAAATTCTCGATTTGGTCTTCCTCACGAGGTGCATGCCCCTACACAGCAAAATTTTGAACAAATAATCCCTTTACTTAGTAAATCTAAGGATATAACTCAAATAAAGAAGTTAGAAATATGGGCTAATGAACAATTTATCAAACATAAAAACCTATTTGAAGAGCGAAAAGAAAAAGGGTTTATTCGTGACTGCCATGGAGATTTACATTTAGCTAATATTATTCTCTATCATGGAAAACTTATTCTTTTCGATCGACTAGAGTTCAATGAAGACCTAAGATGGACTGATGTCATTGCTGATCTTTCATTTTTAGCAATGGATTTAGCTGGAAAAAAACAACCCAAGCTTGCTAATCAATTTATCAATACTTATTTACAATTTACTGGAGATTATGAAGGACTAAATTTATTAAACTACTATCTTTCCTACCGAGCAGTAGTCCGCGCTAAAATAGCTTTATTCCGCTTAAACCAAAAAGATTTAAATAAGAATGAAAAGTTAAATATTCGCACCGATTATTACAACTTTATAAATTTAGCAGAGACTTACACTCAGTCTAAAAAATTAAGTTTAATCATTATGCATGGACTAGCAGGATCTGGGAAATCAACGGCTTCAAAAAAATTAGCAAGTGAATGTGGTGCAGTACAAATAAGTTCTGATATTATACGTAAACAATTATTCAACTTATCATTATATGGAAACTCTAATTCTTCGCCTTATGGGGGAATCTATACTTCTGAATCAACGAATAAAACTTATAATAAACTTCTTAATTTAGCGGAAATAATAATTAAAGCGGGTTTTATTGTAATAGTTGATGCTACATTTCTTCTTCTTGATCAACGGGTTGTGTTTTATAATTTGGCGAATCTTTTAAAAGTCCCATTCTATATACTTTATTGCCAAACCATTGATCCTCAATTAATACAAAGAATTAATAAACGTGGTTTTAGGAAAAATAATATTTCTGAAGCAAATGTGGATATTTTAGAATACCAAAAAAAATTAAAAGAACCTTTATCTAGTTCAGAAAAAAAACAAACTTTTATTATCGATGAAAAATCATCTACTTTTAAAATCGTTTTAAATACTATTTGTCCGAATAATAATTAATTATTTCGAAGGTTTGAATGTAGAGATAAACTAAATATACCTAAATAAAGAGAGGATTTTTTAAATGTTTGATACAAAATTTATTGATGATACTGTTAAACGACTTAGTGAAAGTTTACCTCCGGGATTAAATAAATTTAAAAAGGACTTAGAAAAAAATTTTCGCGCCATTTTACAAAGTATGTTTACTAAACTTAATTTAGTAACTAGAGAAGAATTTGATATACAAAAAAAAGTTTTAATAAAAACTCGTATTAAGCTCAATGCATTGGAAAAACAAATATCTTATTTAGAAACTAAATTAGGTAAACCAAAAAACAAAAAAAGTGTAAAATAAATAATTTATAGTTTAATTTTTAGTAATATACTACAGTAGTTGGATTCTCAAGGCTGAAAATAAGAAACTATGTAGGTTAACTGGGATCACATGGATTGATAAAATCACCGAAAATATAATGTAAAGAAATAATAATGCAGTAAAAATATAGAGGGGGCTAATTATGTCTATAGCCATTGTGCAAACTCGTGCAAATGCTGGTATTAATGCACTCCCTGTTATTGTTGAAACTCATATATCTAATGGTTTACCTAGTTTATCAATTGTTGGACTACCTGAATCAACAGTCAAAGGAAGCCGAGATCGTGTACGTAGTGCTATAATTAATGCACAATTTGAATTTCCTGCTCGACGAATAACAATCAACCTTGCCCCTGCTGACCTTCCCAAGCAAGGAGGTAGATTTGATTTACCGATTGCACTGAGTATTTTAGCCGCTTCTAATCAGATTCCAAAAAATACTCTCGAGAAATATGAATTTATCGGTGAATTAGGACTAACAGGCGAACTTAGACCCGTTTCTGGCATTTTGCCCTTCTCTTTAGCTGCCCAGAAAGCCAATCACATCATGATCATCCCCTTAGAAAATGCTTTAGAAGCCAGCTTTAATAAAAAATCCAACATTTTACCAGCTAAAAATATTCTTCAAATCTGCTCGCATTTACATGGAAAAGAATTATTAGCAAATTATATTTCAGAATTTCCCCAGCTGAAACATCCGGCATTACCTGATCTGTCTGAGGTGTATGGTCAAGCCCATGCAAAGCGTGCTTTAGAAATTTGTGCTGCAGGGAACCATAGTTTATTAATGATTGGACCCCCTGGAATTGGTAAAACCATGTTAGCTTCTCGTTTGATAAGTTTATTACCTCTACTGAGTGATGAGCAAGCTCTCGAACTTGCTGCCATTCAATCAATTAGGGGCCAATCTTTGGAATTAAGCACTTGGAGATCACCTCCCTTTCGTAGACCACATCACACAGCTTCAAACATCGCCCTAGTTGGAGGAGGAAATCCTCCTCAGCCGGGAGAAATCTCATTAGCCCATCATGGCGTTCTATTTCTAGACGAATTACCAGAGTTTGATCGTAGAGCCTTAGAAGCTTTGCGTGAACCCTTAGAATCTGGAAATATTACAATCTCGCGTGCAGCTAAACAAACTGAATTCCCTGCGAACTTTCAATTAGTCGCTGCTATGAATCCTTGTCCATGCGGACATTTAGGTAGTCAGATTAACCAGTGTGTATGTACGACACTACAAATTCAGCGCTATCAAAAAAAATTATCAGCTCCTTTTTTAGATCGTATCGATGTATGCATTGAAGTAAATCCATTACCAAAAAAATATTTTCTTCACAAATTTAAAGAAGAGAACAGTGATATTGTTCGAAACCGAGTTAAAAAAGCTAGAATTAAACAACTCTCGAATTTTGGAAAACTTAATCATAAACTAACTGGAAAACAATTAGAAATTTCATGTGTTATTTCTAATAAAGATCAAAAAATTTTACAGAATTTTTTAGAAAAATTTCAATTATCAACTCGTACATACCATCGAATTTTGCGGATAGCACGTACAATTGCAGATTTATCCGAAAGTAAAAAAATTAAAAATTCGCACTTAATGGAAGCTTTAAGTTATAAATTTTTGAAAAATTGATTCTTATTAAAAAGGTAATTTATAAAATAACTTATTTAATTTTCAATTGCTCTTATGGAAACTTAGGTACAAAAGCTATAGAATAAGGCTTTCTAAATGGATTTAATTAAAATGGATATTTTCTCTATCTGTACAGCAGCTGCTTGGGATATGGAATTTAAGCAACATGAACAAGAAACTGCGCTTTCAGATCTCGAGTCCGGAAAAATTATTTTTTGCCCTCAACTTTCATTTAATATAGAACCATCTGAACATATGCTATTTATTCCTTATTTAATAAATAAGAAAACCAAAAATATTAGTTTTAATTTAAAAAAAAATCATTTAAAGGGAATCAAAGCGGATCAAAATCATCAAATGTCTTTAAAATCAATGTTAGCTCGTTTTTCTAAACAAGCTGACTCTTTTATGAATTCGTTATTTTCTCAATATACTAATTCACTTATCCTAGGCCGTACCAGTTACCGCCCTGTGCAAATAAGAAATCGTAAATCTTCTGCACGTAAGGATGACCGTCGCTTACATGTAGATGCTTTTGCAGCCAATCCAAATCAAGGACATCGAATTGTCCGCCTATTTTCAAATATCAATCCTTATGGGGAACACCGAGTTTGGCGTATAGGAGAAAGTTTTGAAGAAGTAGCTCAGCGTTTTTTGCCAAAAATCAATAAACCTATTCCAGGTAGTGCAAAACTTTTACATTGGCTAGGAATAACAAAAAGTATCCGTACACATTATGATCACATCATGTTAAAAATTCATGATGGCATGAAACTCGACTTGGAATATCAAAAAAAAGTAAAATATAAACAGGTAAGTTTTCCTCCAGGAACAAGCTGGATAGTTTCTACGGATCAGGTATCACATGCAGCCATTTCAGGGCAATATTTGCTTGAACAAACCTTTTATATGCCCACATCAGCAATGATTAATCCTAGCTCAGCTCCACTACACATTTTAGAGAAATTATCGGGTACTCGTTTGACTTAAACATTAATTGTAGAAATGATAAAATCTATTAAATTTCTGATTAAATTACAAAAAAATATAAGATTTTCAAATGTTAAAATCTACACTAAATTTATTAGCAGATGGTAAAATTCACTCAGAAGAAGAAATTAGCGAATTATTAGGCATTCCTTGCATAATGGTTCCAACTATATTGAACAAATTTTTAAATACATCAATAAATTTAGAAGTTATTAATGATAAAAACTATCGTATTTTAGGTGGCTTAGAATTACTGAATGATTCTTATATAGCTGAAAATTTAGGCCACGCCAAACAATTACTTTCTAAATTAGAAGTTTTAATGTTTGTTGATTCAACAAATGACTATCTATTGAGTAAAACTGAACTCCTCAATAATTATGCCGTTTTTGCAGAACAGCAAACAGCCGGCCGTGGTCAATTCAAACGTAGCTGGTATTCTAATTTTGGAAAAAATATAGCATTATCTCTTCTTTGGGAATTTTCAATTCCACTAAGTAAACTAACCGGATTAACTTTAGTGGTGGGCATCGCGGTCATTAAGGCTCTTGAAGAATATGGATTAAAAGGAACGCAGCTCAAATGGCCTAATGACATCCTTAATGAAGGCAAAAAATTAGCTGGAATACTAATCGAATCACGATCTATCGATCAAACAATAAAAAAAATGGTCATAGGTATCGGTTTAAACCTTTATAACCCTTCAATACCTCTCTCGATTAATCATCAAGCTATCACAAGTATCTTCTCTCTACAAAAACAAAAACCTCGGCGCAATCAGCTAGCTGGGCTCATCTTAAAAAATTTACTTTTTACTCTCGTTGACTTCGAAGCTAAAGGGTTAAATTTTTTCATGGAAGATTTACAACGGCTCGATAGCTTATCGGGTAAATTAATCAGTGTCAAAAATCACAATAACTTTTTAGAAGGCATTGGTAAGGGAATAAATAGGCAAGGTCAACTTTGTATAGAAATTAATAATAAAACATTTTCTTTTAATACTGGAGAAATTAAAGTCATAATTTAAGCAAATTGAATTCTTACTATACAGTTTTAAAAAGTTACTCTGTCCATAAATGCGGAAACGCATATTTTTCAGAGTTTTTTTAAAAGACTTCATTAATTTTATTGTATCTTTAAAAAATATCGGGAAAAGCAGGATTGCTAATCACAGTAAAATTGACTACAATTTGGCACTTCTATTAAGCTGGAATAGCTCAGTTGGTAGAGCAATTGACTTGTAATCAATAGGTCCCGGGTTCGAATCCTGGTTCCAGCACCAAAATATTCTATTATAATCTACAAACTTAAATTATCTTAAATGACATTATGTTATCTATTACTAATCTAGCCACCTATCGATTTATCCGGCTTCCTGATAAGATTTTATCTACCATACAAATTTCATTGAAAACAAAAGCCAACGAACTAGGTTTAAAGGGTACGATATTGTTAAGTGTTGAAGGAATTAATTTATTTATCTCAGGGGAAGATGATTCCATTAGCTCCTTTCAAAATTTTCTAAATAATTTTTCATATTTTCAAAATTTAGAATTCAGAAAATCCTTTTCGAATTTTCAACCCTTTAAAAAAATGTTGGTCAAAATAAAAAACGAAATCATATCTTTTGGTATTAACAACATTAACCCTGAAAAATATACTGCGCCCTATATCACTCCAGAAACACTTTGTAGTTGGTTAAAAACTAAACCCGAATTAATACTTCTAGATACTCGAAATGTTTTTGAATTCGAACGTGGTAGCTTTGAAAATGCTTTAAATCTAGATCTCAGACGATTTAGAGATTTTCCTAAGACAGTAAAAAAATTACCTGAAATGCTTAAAAAGTTACCAATTGTCACCTTTTGCACGGGAGGTATTCGTTGCGAAAAAGCAGCCGCTTATCTGTTAGAAAATGGTTATCAAGAAGTTTATCAATTAGAAGGGGGTATATTAAATTATTTTGAAAAATGTGGAAAAAAACATTTCCAAGGCGCCTGCTTTGTATTTGATGCTCGAGAAAGCATATGCCCTATGTCATAAACTTAATTAAGCCTTAAAATATATTTTGCTTTCATAATGTTTTCCTTTAAAATCCCCTATGTTTATTCCTTTCCTATTATTGCATGGACTACTAACAATTTTGGCATACCATACCTACGAGATCATAAATCAACAATAAAGAAGCCAGGTCATTAAAGGCTATAACTAACCTACAAATTTGAAGCTTAGCCCCACTATATGCCGTTGCAGATGAATTAAAAGAAAAAAAACAGCCAAATGGGTCTAAAGAACCCTTTGAGTCATTTGATCAATATCTTAATCCAATGATGAATTCTAAGCAAAAAATTGACAAAATCTTCCGAATCCACAAAATGTTTATAAATAATAATTTGAAAGATTTTTAACTTTTAATAGTGTGATGATGTTTCACGTGAAACATCATCATTTACTTGAGACTAGCTTTAGTCCAAATATCGAACCTATTAATAGAATTAAAAAAATCACTCTTATCAAAGACAAAGGATCTTTAAAAAATAATATACCTACCAAAACTGTTCCCGAGGCACCTATTCCTGTCCAAACAGCATAGGCCGTTCCCAATGGGATTTGCGCAATTGCTTTATTCAAAAAAAATAAGCTTAAGCTCGCAAAGAAAAAAAAACCTAAAGTATAGTTTATTTTGGTAAACCCCTCTGATAATTTCATACAAGTTGTAAAACCTACTTCAAATAAACCCGCTATTACTAAAATAAACCAAGGATTCATAATTTTCCTACCACCATTATTTGATATTGCTTCTTAAATTTAACTTTTTTTCCATAATTTCACCTTGTTTCACTTGAAATATTTTCCCTAGCACACGAGTTTCCAGTCCCTTAATCAAAGTTTCCTCTATTGCAGTAATAAAAACTTGTGCTTCCAAATTTTGGAGTAAGTTCATCAGCATACCTTGTTTTCCCGGATCAAGCTCAGCAAATAAATCGTCAAATAAATACACACATGACTTAGATGTTATTTTTTTTAATAAAATACCTTGCGCTAATTGCAAAGCACATGTTAATAATTTTTGCTCGCCTCGAGATAAAACTTCATGAACGGGGTTTCCATTTAACTTTATTACCAAATCTGCTCTATGAGGGCCAAACTGTGTATAGGCCAGCTTGTAATCTCTATCTATCGAACTAGTTAAAGTGGAACTAAAGCTTAATTTTTTATCCCAACCTTGATAAAAATCTATACTTATAGTTTTTGAAGTAAGTAATTTACTAATTAATTCGTTGATTAAAGGCGTTAATTCTTGTATGTAATTATCTCTCATTACCGTGAGCTCATTAGCAACCTCGATTAACTCTACATCCCAAATTTTTAATTGATTGATTGGAATTTGCTGTTGCAAAGCCGCATTACGTTGTTTTAAGGTTTGTTGAAATCGTTGCCATATCTGAAAAAATTGTGGTTCCACGTGAAACACACCCCAATCGATAAACTGTCTACGTGCTTTAGGGCCACCACTTAAAAGTTGATAGCTATTGGGATTAATAAGTTGTAAAGGTAATAGTCGGGCCAATTCGCTAACGGAGTTAATATTATTTCCAATTTTAATTTTCGTTTTTCCATGACGTATCTTTTCCAAACCCAAAGTTGTAGACCATTGGCCTAGAAGGACTGAAAATAAATTAAAGCTACAGGCTTCATACTGAATTGCACGACTGGCTAAATTACTACGAAAAGAACGGCCTAAACCTAAAAAATAAATGGCTTCCAGCAAACTGGATTTACCACTACCATTCGGTCCATAAATAAAATTAAAGCAAGGGGAAAATTCAAGATCTAATTCAGCAAGATTTCGAAAACAATTTGCTTTCAACCGAATTAATTGCATAAGGCATTACAAACGCATAGGCATAATGACGTATACACCAGCATCCTGTTCTTTAGCCTCAATTCTTACACTCTCATCTGGAGATGTAAATGTAATTTTTACTAATCCGGGTGGTAAGCTATTTAATACATCCATAAGATAGCTAATGTTGAAGGCAATGTTTATATCTTCTCCTCGATAAGACACATCGAGATGATCCTCTGCTTCCTCATGCTCAAGATTATTAGCAAAAATGCGCAATAGGTCATTTTTTAACTCTAAACAAACACTTTTATGCTTATCATTTGACAAAACACCCACTCGTGATAGAGAGGATTTGAACAAATCTCGATCAATTTCTAGCAGTTTATCGCCACTTTTTGGGATAACGCGATCATAATTTGGGTATGTGCCATCGATTAATTTAGATGTAAATGTATAATCCTGCATATGAACCCTTAACTGATTCTTAGTTAAAAAAATAGTTAAGTTATCGTTTTCCTCTTCGCTTAATAAACGCGAAAGCTCATAAATAGCTTTTCTCGGAACTATAATTTGATTATTGTCTATCATCACATTTGCTTCTTTTACATTAAGTGCTAAACGATGTCCATCAGTTGCAACAGCTCTTAAGCTTCCCTGGCTTAATTCCCACAGCATTCCATTTAAATAAGAACGTACATCTTGTTGAGCCATAGCAAAATTAGTCGATTCAATCAAAGAACGTAAACCTTTTTGCGACAAAGCAAGCTCTAGATGTTCATGGTGAGTCTCTAATTTTTCACTAATTGGAAAATCTGCTGCAGGTAAAGTAGACAAATTAAAACGACTACGACCACATTGTAGATAAAGTTTATTCCCTTTTTGTTGAAATTTTAGTTCGCTACCTTCAGGTAAACTTCGACAAATATCCATTAATTTTCTAGCTGGTGCAGTGGTTGTCCCAGATTCTCCTGATTTCTCTAAAATAATACGGCCGGTTAATTCTACTTCCATATCTGTACCTAATAAAGACAAATTTTTATCATTTAATTGTATTAAAAGATTAGAAAGTATAGGTAAAGTTTGGCGACGCTCGATCACAGCGGTTACCAATTGTAAAGGTTTCAATAAGATTTCACGATTAATTGTAAATTGCATTTTTTCCTCAACTCGATAAAGTACGCAATAAGTTTATAAAATCTTCTGCAACACCTGTATTTGATTTTTTTAATTCTTGTATTTTTCGGAATGCATGTAATACAGTTGTATGATCGCGCCCACCAAATGCTCGACCAAGCTCTGGCAAGCTATGATTTGTTAACTCTTTAGCTAGTGCCATAGCAATTTGTCGTGCTCGTGCTAAAGACGAAGTACGACGCTTAGAAAGTAGATCAGAAACTTTAATCTTATAGTATTCTGCAACCGTTTTAATAATATTATCTACTGTAACTAATTTATCTTGTAAAGCTAGCACATCTTTTATAGCTTCGCGCACTAATTCAAGTGTGATCTGTAATCCTGTAAATTGTGCATAGGCAACTACGCGTTTTAATACCCCTTCAAGCTCTCTAACATTAGAATGAATACGTTTCGCTATAAAAAAAGCAACTTCCTGTGGTAAACTTATTTTGGTTTGCTCTGCTTTACTAATTAAAATGGCAACTCGAGTTTCAAGATCAGGAGGCTCAATTGCAACTGTGAGTCCCCAACCTAAGCGTGATTTTAATCGCTCTTCTACTCCTGACATTTCTTTAGGGTATCGATCACAGGTTAATACAATTTGCTGCTGACTTTCTAATAAAGTATTAAACGTATGAAAAAATTCCTCTTGCGACCGATCTTTCCCTGCAAAAAATTGAATATCATCAATTAACAATGCATCCAATGATCGGTAATAGGTTTTAAAATCATTAATTGTATTAGTTTGTAACGCTCGAATCATATCCGCAACAAAACGTTCAGAATGTAAATATAGCACTTTGGCATGTGGGTTTTTATTTAAAATAGCATTACCAATTGCATGCATTAAATGTGTCTTACCTAATCCCACACCTCCATAGAGCAGTAAAGGGTTATAGGCACCTCCGGGATTTTCTGAGACTTGTACAGAGGCAGCACGTGCTAACTGATTAGATTTTCCTTCAACAAAATTAATAAATGTAAAATTTGAATTTATATGTGTCGATGAAATTTTAGCAACCTTAGATTTTCCTTTAGAATCTTGGGTGTTTCTTAATATTGGTGATATCTGAGAAGTCTGGTTATCACGACTACCAACTCTCAAGATAACTTCTGGAGGTGCTTCGTCTAGTTGAGTCAAAATCTGATTGATATGAACCAAAAACCTCTCATTCACGCAATGTAACACAAATTGATTAGGCGCCCACAAAACAAGCTGGTCTTCCTTTTGTTCTGCCTGCAACGGCCGTATCCAAGTATTAAAATCTTGGAGAGAGATATGATCTTGTAATCGATCTAAACATTTTTGCCAAACGAACGTTGCTAAAGCGATTGCCACAATAATTCCTCTATCACATAAAATAAAAGGTTTAGCCGACCTAAGTTCATATCATAATTTGTATAGCTAATCTAGCCTAAGCTTATTAAAAAAAGGTAATAATAACTTATGCGTATTTTTTATATGCATACAAAAATAAGCTCGTTGAATGCAAATCTCTTTAGGTAAAAAACTTTTCATAAACGAAAGAACACATTCCCTCAGATTAAGTTTCTTATATACAAACAATTTCTAAAAGCACGAAATCTATACCTTCTCACGCTTTTTTTGTACAAAAAAAATTTTAAAATCTGTTAATAAATGCCAATTAACCTGTGTGCATAAGTATTAAAAAAAAATAATAACTGGGTTAACATAAAATTTATAGTTAGTCACTAACATTAATTCCCAGTTTATCCTGATTTAATTTTGAAGTTAACTCTATGAAAAATATAATAAAAATATAGTTAATAACAGAAATATCCTTACCTTATCATCACATCTATCTATTTAAATAATTTATTATAATAATGAGGTTATAAAAATAAGAAATTAAGCAAAAATGGAAAGATTTGTAGAATAAAATGTCCAATCGTTTCAATATCTTAAAAGATATATATTAATCTTTTTAGCAGATTACTATGGGGCGCGTGAACAGACCAATATTAAAACAACTAATAGAGTAAGTATTAAGTAAAAATCACTGGTAAAAGGACTTTTTACATCGAAATGACTTTAAAACTGTATTTTGAATCGAATGAATTGACAATCTAAATGGGGTCACCTAAGATACACCATCTTTGGCAAGGTAAAACCCCCTTTAAGGGTAGTGATAATTATGAAAAGAACATATCAACCCAGTAATCTTAAACGTAAGAGAACACATGGATTTAGAGCTCGCATGGCCACAAAAAAAGGGCGGTTAATCCTAAAACGACGTCGTGCAAAGGGTCGCTTGCGCTTAACTGCCTAAGTTTAGGTTATTTCTTCATTTGAGAAAGATTAACCAAGGTTTCGTTAAATCATTACGACTACAACGATCAGAAGATTTTCAACAGGCTTTTCGATTAGGGAATAAACAATACCAAGGTGGCTTAGTTGTTTATACTAAGGTTAATGGCTTAGGTTGCGCTAGGTTAGGTTTAGCTATTGCTAAAAAAATTATTCCAAATGCATCGACTAGAAATCGGCTTAAACGCCTTATACGTGAAAGTTTTCGACTTAATCAGAGTAGATTACCTGATGTAGATATTGTCATAGTGGTTACGAAGCGGACTTTATATAATAATCGAGTTTTGTTGTGTGATTTAGATAAACAATGGTCAAGGTTAAAAGTTTATTACAAAAGAGCCTGATCTTTTTATTGCAGGTTTACCGTTATCTTATTAGTCCTTTACTAGGGCAAAGCTGTCGTTTTTATCCAAGTTGCTCAAACTATACTCTAATTGCGATTAGACGATTTGGCCCCTGTAAGGGATCATACATGGCAGTCGTTAGATTACTACGTTGTCATCCTTGGCATACAGGTGGCTATGATCCTGTTCCACCTATTTCCGTTTCTAAACTACCAACTAAAATGAGTTAATCTATATGGAACTGGCTCGTGTTTTTTTATTAGGCGCCTTGTTTTTAATTGCATTTATGTTATGGAATGCATGGCAAAATGAATACCCTCATAACAGTCAAGAGATTGGATCTGCAAATTTTATAAAAAAGCAATTAGTAAATAACAAAGGCATAAGGTTAGCTCCTCAGGAATCATCAGTTATTCCAGCTAGAGATGTCCAAAAACAACGTTTCATCCACGTAAAAACAGATGTTCTTGATGTTTGGATAGATACTTTAGGAGGAAATATTGTCAAAGCAAGTCTTTTGCAATACCCACAACATCCTAGTCAGGCTAATTCTGCTCCCTTTCAATTACTAAGCCCTAATGCGGCTAATTATTATGTTGCCCAAAGCGGGTTAGTTTTATCAGATAAGAAACAGATATTTCAGTATCATAGTCTTAAAAATAACTATAGCTTAGAGCCAGGACAGTCTGAGATTAAAGTTAATTTAATATGCGACACCTGTGGCAAAGTTAAAATCCAAAAACAATTTACATTTAAAAAAAATGATTATTTAATTCCAGTAAGCTACCAAATAGCAAATCCTTCATCTGCTATTTGGCAAGGGCGTTTTTATCTACAATTTCAACAAAAGAAAATTGCACAAAAGCATAGTTTATTCAATATTAGTTCTTATACAGGCGGAGCAATTTCTACACAGGATAAACCTTATCAAAAGGTTAGTTTTGATAAAATGGCCCAAGGTAATATCTCATTAGCTACTCAAAATGGTTGGATAGCTATGTTACAGCATTATTTTTTAAGTGCTTGGATTCCTCCAGTTGGACAAGAATTTCATTTCTTTAGCTATGCAAAAGGTAATATTTATACTTTGGGTATGATAGGTTTGCCCTTTCAGGTGCAGCCAGGTATGAAAATTGTTAGTCAGAGCCAGCTTTATCTAGGTCCTGAAATTATAGATCGTCTAAAAGCCGCGGCCCCTCACTTGGATTTGACCGTCGATTATGGAATTTTATGGTTTATTTCGATGGCGCTTTTTTGGTTACTTAAGCATATTCATCAATATGTTGGGAATTGGGGGTGGTCGATTGTTATAGTAACAATATTGATCAAATTGGCGTTTTATCATTTATCAGCAAAAAGTTATCGCTCGATGGCTAGTATGCGAAATTTACAACCGCGTTTACAGGCTCTAAGAGAGCGTTACGGCGATGATAAGCAGAAGTTAACTCAAGCTACCATGGAGCTTTATAAAACCGAGAAAGTCAATCCTTTGGGGGGGTGCTTGCCTATATTGGTGCAAATTCCAGTATTCATTGCGCTTTATTGGATGCTTTTAGAAAGTGTCGAATTACGACAAGCTCCGTTCATACTTTGGATCCATGATTTATCGGCCAAAGATCCTTATTATATTTTGCCCATCTTAATGGGTATCAGTATGTTTGTTCAACAACGTCTCAATCCCCCACCTCCAGATCCAACTCAAGCTAAAGTGATGCAGTTTTTACCTATTTTCTTCACTGCCTTATTTTTAAATTTCCCTTCTGGATTAGTATTATACTGGGTTGTGAATAATACACTCTCAATTTTACAGCAATGGTTTATTATGCGACGAGTAAGCATTGATTTATCAAAAAAGAAACGATGAAATATGGTTAAAAGTGAGTGAATAATTTTGAATCTACTTTAATTACAAATAGAGAAACAATAGTCGCTTTAGCGACTCCCCCTGGCAGAGGGGGAGTCGCCGTTATTCGTGTTTCAGGTTCAAACATTCAGCATATCGTTCTTCAATTATTGGGTCGGCTACCAAAAAAACGGTATGTAGAGTATCTTTCATTTTTATCTGAAGATGGAAGCATAATCGACAAAGGTCTTGCTTTATATTTCCCCGCCCCTAATTCTTTTACCGGAGAAGATGTTCTCGAGCTGCAAGGCCATGGTGGGCCTGTCATCGTTGATTGTCTAATAAAGCGTGTAATTCAGCTAGGCGCTCGATTAGCTAAGCCGGGTGAATTCACTGAACGAGCATTTTTACATTCAAAAATCGATCTGGTTCAAGCGGAGGCCATTTCTGATTTAATTGATGCTGAAACAGAACAAGCAGCGCGTGCAGCTATGCGTTCATTACAAGGAGATTTTTCGCATCGCATTAACCAAATGAGAGACACGTTAATTGAACTGAGAGCTTGGTTAGAGGCAGCAATAGATTTTGTTGATGAAAATATAGATTTTTTAAAGGATACTCAAATTGTAAATAAATTACATTCTATTCTTGATGATATTCGTGAAATCAAAAAATTAGCAAAAAGAGGTAGTTTATTAAAAGAGGGATTAAGCTTAGCTATTGTTGGTCCGCCAAATGCAGGAAAATCAAGCTTATTTAATAGGTTAACTGCTCAAGAATCTTCTATTGTAACTTCTTTTGCTGGTACTACTCGTGATGTTATTAGAGAGAAAATCCAAATAGAAGGTTTGCTGTTAAATGTTGTTGATACCGCTGGATTAAGAATAACGACTAACCAAATTGAAAAAGAGGGTATAAAGCGGACATTAGCAGAAATAGCTAAAGCTGATTTAATTTTATGGGTAGTTGATGATGCAACGACGCTAAAGGACGATTCAGTATTTTGGGAAGAACAACAGAATTTTTTAAAAAATATTTTCAATGATAAAAGAATAGTTATTATAAGAAATAAAATTGATCTTAAACAAGAAGAGGCGACTTTAGATCAAGAAAAAGGTTTTGATGTTATTAAATTATCTGCAAGAACTAGTGAAGGTTTAACATTACTTTTTAATTATTTAAAAAAATATATAGGCTATAATAATACGTCTGAAGGAAGTTTTAGTGCTAGACGGCGACATTTAGAAGCTTTGACGAATACCGAAGTTGTTCTTTATAATGGATTAATGAAATTGAAAAATAATCAATTTCCTGAGTTGCTTGCCGAAGATTTATTAGAAGGACAAAATTATTTAGGAGAAATTACTGGAAAATTTACGTCAAATGATTTACTGGGAAAAATTTTCTCAAATTTCTGTATTGGAAAATGAATATTCATTATTCATTAAATATTGGATAGCATTGAGAACAATTTGTGGAGTTAATTGTTTTAAACAATTGAAATGAGTAAGTGGACATATCCTTTCAAAGCAAGGGCTGCAACTCAGTTTTAAATAGATTATTTTAGCATTGGCAGATAAAGGAGGTGTAAATTCTGGGCTACTTGAACCATAGAGCGCAATTAGGGGACGATCTAATGCGGCTGTTAAATGCATCAATCCAGAGTCATTACTGATAACTAATTTTGCAAAAGATAAAATATATAAAGCTTCTAACAAGGAAGTTTTACCAATAAAATTAATACATTCATTGTTAGTTAGTTCCTGAATTTTCTTTCCAATCGGCTCATCAGAGTTAGAACCGAGTAATACAATTTGCCAACCATTCAATTTTTTGTAATTTGCAATCTCTGCAAAATGTTCTGCAGGCCAGCATTTTGCGGGGCCATAAGCTGCACCAGGGCATAATATTAATAGAGGCTTTTCTGTAATTGAAAATAAGTTTTTAAAATTTATAGTCTCCTGATTATAGTTAATTTCAAAATGAGGTTTAAAGATTTTCCAATCTAAATTCTGACTAGATGTTGTTTTTGTACCTAATGCAAGGAAGCGTTGAACCATCAAAGGGAATTTTTTTTTATTCAAAATTCGCCAATCATTAAGTAATCCAAAACGCATTTCGCCAAGCCATCCCGTTCTTAAGGGGATGCGGGCGGCAAAAGGAATTATTGCAGATTTCCATGAATTAGGAAGAATAATTGCTTGATGGTATTTCTTAATTCTTAATTTTTTCCCAAGTTCCCAGCGTTTTTTTAATTGAAATTGTGAGTGTCCCAAGGGCATAATGAATATTTCGTTAATTTCGGACATAACGGAATACAATTCATGGCTCCATGCAGGAGCTAATACGTCGATTAGTATTGCAGTGTTACGTTGCTTTAAATATTTGAATAAAGACTGGGCAATGACTATATCGCCTATCCAAGCCGGGCTGACAATAAGGATTTTTTTAGAGTCTTTCATTGAGTAAATTCCAGCAATAGCTAACCCGGTTCATTTTTTAAAAAATACTCCGTTCCACAATAAGGGCATGCGACATGGCCAATTTTGGCGATAGGTAAATAAACTTTAGGATGGTAGTCCCATAGGCTGCTATTTTTTAATGGGCATGAAAGTGGCAGATTTTCAGAGTTAATTTCATAAAAATGCTTGGTTTGGCTACGTTTTAATGGAAAAGACATAAAAAACCTCTAAATTATTGCACTATTATTTTGCCAGTTCCATGCTAAACTGTATATAAATTTATCTTTCTATAATAAAGTTTAAAGAAAAATGTTTTCAACACCATTTCTGAAGGGCTAATTTAACCTATTAATTAATTGACTATTTTTATTATTTGTAATAAATCAATTGATTTAAACTATTTATAACATGTGTCATTTTGAATATAGTTTGTAAACTTCATGGGTATTAAAAAATGGGATTGTTTAAAGATTTAAGATTCTCTTATAAAAAAACAACAAAAACTAAAAACGCACGACCTAATTTATATTCTGTTAAAAAAGCAGAAGATTTATTAAATACTGAGAATAACTTAGTTTTAGTTCAAAAGATAAGATCACTTGTAAAGCCATCGAGTCGATTTAATTATTTTTACTTACCTATTCTTAAGAAATTTGCAGAATTTGTGCAGGATATTCCTTTGATACAGCAGGGTTTTTTTAATCAGCAAATTAATTTTTTGGAAAAAGGTTTGGAAAGGAGTTCTAGAACATTAAGTTTATGTTTAGACTATTTTTTTCCTGAAGCGGATAATTTCAGTAATATTTCTGAAAAAAATACATTATGGATATATGCGATATTTACTGCAGCATTATTTTTAGATGTTGGTAAACTTGGAGTTAAATATTTTATCAAACTCTATGAAAATGAAGAAATAGATAGTTTTACGAAATGGAATTTGCATCTAGGTGCAATTAATAAATCATATAAGTATCAAATTGATTATATAAAAGAAAATTACGATAACCTAGAACACTCAATCACGACCATAATAGCACGTCAAATTTTGAATAGTGCAACGAACGGTAGTTTAGAAGGAGAAGGGTTTAATTGGATAGCAAGTGATCTAAGAGTATTGGAAGCTTGGATCAATTTATTATCTGGAAACGAAGATCGTATTCCTATGACATCTTTTATGTCCATGGTTCCCCGAGCAGAGATTGAAATTTTAGAGAATATTCGCATCAATGCTCAAATTGAAACAATTGATCCAGCAGGAGAAGCTTTTTTACAATGGTTACGCAAAGAGCTTTCTGATGGAAAAATCTTAATAAACGAAAAAGATACTAAAATTAATATTTCTAATGAAAAAATATTTATTTCTACGGATATTTTCCAAGAATTTGCTGATAAAAATCCAAATTATAAACATCCGGAAGTGATTGAAAAACAATTCATTGATGTTGCAAAGCTCTATCAAATTTCTATTAGTGAATTAGATCAGCGCTATAGAGCATTTGGTGGTTTGTCCGGATTGAGTGATTTAAATAAAAGATATCTGGCAGTGGGTGGATTATCTGCTAGCCAGGAAAATCAAAAAAATTCTGTTAAAAGAATTTTAGAAGGAGATAAGAATTTAATTTATTTTCTCATTAACTCTAATGCGTTGCTGCAGAAAATTATAGATGTAGATTCTACTAAATTAGTTTCAAAAAATTTTAATTCACTCAATTTAACTACTTAATTTATGGCAACCTATGCGATTGGAGACGTTCAAGGTTGTTTTGATCCATTGCTTAAATTATTAGATAAAATAAACTTTGATTCTCAAAATGATTCGTTATGGTTTACCGGTGATTTGGTAAATCGCGGTCCAAAATCATTAGATGTCCTTCGCTTTATAAAAAAATTAAATAATTCCCAAATAGTATTAGGCAATCATGATTTACATCTTTTATCTGTTGTTTATGCTGGCGTGCATTCAAATCCAAAAAATAATTTACAACCTATTTTAAATGCACCAGATTTAGAAGAAATATGTATGTGGTTAAGAAATAGATCATTATTACACCATGACGAGGTATTGGGCTATACCTTAGTTCATGCAGGTTTTCCGCCCCAGTGGGATTTAGATAAAGCTTTTTTGTGTGCTAGCGAAGTAGAAACCATTTTGAAAGGAAAAGATTTTATTGGATTTTTGAAAAATTTATATGGTAATGAACCATCTCGATGGTGTGATAGTCTACGAGGTTGGGAGCGATTACGGTGCATTACAAATTGTTTGACCCGTTTGAGGTTTTGTGATATCAAAGGAAATTTAGAGTTTACGGCTAAGGGAGTTAATGCTATATCAGACAATTATCTACCTTGGTTTAAGCTACCTAATCGACGTAGTAAAGATTTAAATATTTTGTTTGGTCACTGGGCAGCGTTGCAAGGTCAAACAAATGAACCCAATGTATATGCCTTAGATACCGGATGCGTATGGGGAAGATGTTTAACTGCAATGCGTCTAGAGGATAAGATGCGGATAACTATCGATTGTCTAGATTAAATTTATCTCTATTTTTTTGATGGGTTAAATTATTATTTAACTGAAATGGATCCATTTATAGGAATGCTAAGATCTAAAATGAAAGGACAAGTACTAGAATATAATTTGAAGTTAACAAATATCCTTTACCGCAACTTGCAAAAGGTGTTGTTATCGGCTCACTCATACGATGATATCGTTAAAAAATAGCATTGTAGAAGGTTGGTTTTTTAATATGAAATTTTACCTTATGACTGTAAATACCGATGATACACTCATCTCTTTATCTCTGGCTGGCAATACTAAAAACAATACCTCTTTGAAGATTTTAAAAGCCCGTCCTAGCTTTTGAAAATATATTTTGAAAAGAGAGTATATGAAAATGAAACTACGAACAATTGCGTCTGTTGTGGATAGCAAGCCTTCTCAGCCAGTTTTTGTTTTTAGACCGAATGTTTTGGAATGTGCGATTAATTATTTTCGCACACGATTTAATGGACGCATTTTATACGCCGTTAAAACTAATCCAGAAACTCAAGTCATAAATCTTTTACATCATCAAGGTATTAATGCTTTCGATGTCGCTTCATATGAAGAAATTCGTATGATCAAATCGCTTATTCCTGATGCCGATCTATATTTTATGCATCCTGTTAAATCTACTTTTGCAATTCAGGAAGCCTATTTTAATTATGGAATAAGACATTTTTCTTTGGATAGTTTGGATGAACTTAAAAAGATTATTCGATTTACTGAAAATGCCAAGGATTTATGTTTGCATTTACGTTTAGCGATTCCAAATACCTTTGCTGAATTTAATTTATCGGCCAAATTTGGAATTAATTTGGATGAGGCACCTGAGCTATTAAAAAAAATACGAAGAGTAGCCGTAAAACTTGGCATTACTTTTCATGTAGGTTCACAATGCATGCATCCGGACGCTTATCGAATTGCTATTCGTTTAGCTAATAAATTAATTAATCAATCAAAGATTGAGATTGAACATTTGGATGTAGGTGGAGGATTTCCATCAATTTATCCAGGCATGACGCCACCCGCGTTAGATATCTATTTTAATGCTATCCATGAAGAGTTCGAGGAAGTTTCCAAAAAATTTCCTAATATTGAATTACTTTGCGAGCCTGGCCGCTGTTTAGTGGCCGAAAGCACGTCAGTTATTGTACGTGTTGAATCAAGAAAAAAAAATCAGTTATATATAAATGATGGAACCTATGGAAGTCTTTTTGATGCGGGAATTCCACGCTTTATTTTTCCAGTGCGTTTAATTCAAACCTCTTATAATAAAAACAAAGATCTCATTCCATTTAGTTTTTATGGTCCTACCTGTGATTCTTTAGATTACATGGAAGGGCCTTTTTATTTACCTAGTGATGTAAAAGAAGGAAATTATATTGAAATAGGTCAGGTGGGAGCTTATGGTAGAACTCTTTCTACAGGGTTTAATGGTTTTAAACAAGAAGAGGGAGTTATTGAGGTTTCGGATAAACCTATTATGAGTATGTTTTCCAAGATTAAATTGCAGAAAACACAAGAATTGGCAGCTAAATAATATATTAAAACTATTGAATTACAACAATATGTAAAAAATCTACATAAGTTTTGAGCCAAAGCATTTAAATGAACCGTTTATAAATTGATTATAAGGAAAACTAATGACTACACAAGTCTGTAAAAATTCATTAAAAGAAAAATTATTGAGTATATTCGTTGAACATATAGATATCACACTTTTTGATGCACGCCCTATTATTGATTCAATGGCGGCAATGTCCTTTACGTCCCGTGATTTAGCGCGTGCGACACAGATTTTTAATACTATGCTTCAAGATGAACATTGTAGCATTATTTTATCAATTGCTGGTTCGACTTCTGCTGGTGGTTGCATGAAGTTATATGCAGATTTAATAAAATACAATATGGTGGATGCTATAGTAGCTACAGGAGCAAGCATAGTCGATATGGATTTTTTTGAAGCACTAGGTTTTCGACATTATCAAGGAAGTTCATCCTTTGATGATGGAAAACTTCGTGATTTACATATTGATAGAATCTATGATACTTATATTGATGAAGAACAACTTCAACGTTGTGACCATGTCATTTTTGAAATTGCTAATAATCTTAAACCGCAAGCCTATAGCTCTCGAGAATTTATTCATGCAATGGGAGCTTATTTGGAGAAAGGACATGCAAAAAAACAAGATTCTTTAATCCAATTAGCTTATGAGCATGATGTTCCAATTTTTTGTCCAGCTTTTACTGATTCTTCTGCAGGATTTGGTTTGGTACTACATCAGGTAAAAAATCCCAATCAACATATTACAATTGATTCTATTCGAGATTTTAGAGAACTTACAAACATCAAAATCCACGCCGGTACCACTGGGTTGTTGATGGTTGGTGGAGGTGTTCCAAAAAACTTTGTTCAAGACACGGTGGTATGTGCTGAAATTCTTGGTAAACCTGTAGATATGCATAAGTATGCAATTCAAATCACTGTGGCAGATGTACGAGATGGTGCGTGTTCAAGTTCAACCTTAAAAGAAGCCTGTTCGTGGGGTAAGGTTGATAAGGCTTATGAACAAATGGTTTTTGCTGAAGCAAGTTCTGTTTTACCACTCTTAGCGAGTGATGCCTACCATCGTGGTTATTGGAAAATTCGTAGTCGTAGACGTTTTGCTGAATTATTTAATTAAAAAAAGGTTTTAACATGCAATGTATGAAACCAAAGGAAGGCTTTTTAGGATTAGATCCTAGAGATGCTGTCGCTTATACCGAAGCTAAAGCAGTGATTATTCCTTTTGGGCTCGAAAATTCCGTTACCTACGGTGGTGGTACTGCTAAAGGCCCTGCGGCTATTATTAAGGCTTCGCACGAAGTCGAATTATTTGACGAACATTTGTGGTGCGAACCTTTCCGTCAAATTGGTATAGTAACTTTAGATGAGCCAAAGATTGAACCAGAGATTCCTGCTGCTTTGCAGCAATTAGAAAATATTGTCAAACAAGTTTTAAAAGATGGAAAGTTTCCGTTTGTTTTTGGTGGTGAACACTCTATTACTATTGGCGCTATTCGCCCTTTTCTAAAAAAATATAACGATGTAATTTTGTTGCACTTCGATGCTCATGCTGATTTGCGAAATGGATATCAAGGCCAACACTACTCACATGCTTCAGCCATAAGGCGTTGTTTAGATCATGATAAACTTAAAGTAGTTTCGATTGGAATTCGAAATGTTTCAAAAGAAGAAGTTCCTTTCATTGAAGAAAATCGTCACAGAATCCATATTTATTGGGGAAAAGATAAAAAAACATGGGATATTAAGCAAATAGTGTCTCATCTAAAAGATCGCCCAATTTATCTAACCTTCGATGTCGATGGATTTGATTCGAGTGTTATGCCTGCGACAGGAACACCAGAACCAGGTGGCTTATTTTGGGAGGATGCTATTGAAATTATTACCGCGGCAAGTCAAATTGGAAAAATTGTAGGAGCAGATATTAATGAACTTGCTCCAATTCCTCATTTGCACAGTTGTGATTTTTTAGTTGCAAAATTGGCGTATAAAATTCTTTCTTTAATGAAGTTTTCTCTTAGACAAAAATAAATAACTATTAGGCTAAGATACATATTATTCTAATAATTAAATAGTTTGTTATTTGATAAACAAAACATTCATGTCTAATTTAGGGTAATTTACATTTTTTACAGTGTAGGATTGGAGATCCTGTAACAATAGTTGATCTGCCGGAAGAGAATGCTGAATGATAGCTTGTTTTGTTAGTGGCTGAAATTGTAAATGCCAAGTCTTGTGGTAATGAACTAAACCGACCCAGACCGGGATCCCATTACTTAATATTTTATGTGAATTCCAAAGATTTAAGACTAATAAATTATGTGTCTTAGGAAAATATTTTGTCATTGTGAGAGCGGGAGCTTGACCGGCATTAGAAGAAATAAATAAGGGAACGTTAGGATCGTTGACATGTAAACTTAATTTATAAAGCGTAGTAAAAATGTTATCTTTAGGGATTGCATGCCAGTCATGCTTTTTTAGATAACGTTGAATATCCGCAAGTTTACTTCCCCATTGAATATTTAGAATTTCAATTTTTTGTCCAAAATGCCCTATCCGATAAACTGGCATTTGCAGTTTTGCATCTTTCCACCAATTGCTAAAATTTATAGTTTGTTCTGCGTAAATAAGCTGAGAATTTGAGAGTAGTTTTTTAAAACTGAAAAGTAGATTAGTTCCCCAGCAAAGCGATAAAATTAAAATACCAATTATCGCCATCTTCCCAGAAGAAATTGTTGTCTCATTTAATTTTTTACGATAAGAAAGTGTTAAGCCGGCGAGAATACTTATTCCTAATAAAGTGCCTCCAAGAACATCACTAAACCAATGAGCAGTTAAGTAAATTCGAGAAAACATGACTAAGATAATAATCAAGCTTGTTAAACCATAAATGAGAATTCGTTGATTTTTGGTTTTTTCGATTGCAGTAATTACAGCGAAAAACCCTAGAATAGAAATGCTGCTTACGGTGTGTCCGCTAGGAAAAGAAGCGCCTAGAGGTATTTGCACTAAACCTATTGGACGAGCAATATGCAAAATATGTTTAAATAGACTACCCAATCCATAACTTAACAAACCTGCTAATCCCCAATGTAAACTTAGCCAATAATTTCTTTTTAATAGAAAAAATCCTAACATCAATAACCAAAATATAGAGAGTATTCGTGGACTTAATTCAGCCATAGCAACAAAGAATAAATCAAAATTTTGTTGACGTAAGCTGCGCATTAAATGATAAATAGGTTCATTTAGATAAGTTGCAAGGCCATGATGTGCTACGCTAAGGGCAGTTAACAAAAATCCGAATGCACAAAAAACACAGGTTAAGGCAAGCGCTAATTGGGCATGCGAATGAGGATGTTGATTGTCTGTCAAGAGAGAAGTGACAGTTTTTAGCTTTGGATGATTACGTGTGAATTGCCAAAGATAAGCGATCTGTTTATCTAGTAAACGACTCAACCATGCATAACAGGATTTTATAAAAGCGTAGACTAACCATGTAAACAATAAAAGTAATACAGCAAAGATAATTAATTTTGTTGCGACTTCTGGAGGTAATTGTTGTGAAGCTTGACCTAAGAGAATACCAGGCAACATATATGCGGGTGCCCAGGCAATAGCGGAAATAATGTCTGCAATTAAAAATTGGCGCCAGGGCATAATACGTACCATTCCAACGATAAAAGGCAAAATAGCGCGAATGGGTCCAAAAAAACGGCCGAAGAAAATACTTTTTCCACCATGTTTATCAAAAAAAGCTTCACCTTTTCGTAAAAGTTTGGGGTAGCGACGGAAAAGTGAAAAATTTTTAGTGTGGTAGTGATAATGTTTTCCTATCCAAAAACTCAGTACATCACCAGTGATGGCCCCTGCGATTGCCCAAAAAACAATTGGTGTAAATTGTAAAACCCCTACACCAATTAAAGTGCCTATAGCGGTCATGAAGACAGTCCCTGGGACCAGAAAGCCGATCATGACCAGACATTCGAGAAAACAAATCAAATAAGTAATTAAACCCGCAAAAAAGGGGTGAATTTGTAGCCATTCCAAAAAAGGTTTAAGATCCGGAAGTGTCATTAGGCTACATTCTCTCCAGCGGCTTGTTTATCAGCATGATATGAAGAACGGACTAGAGGTCCACTTGCCACTCGTATAAACCCCATTTGTTTAGCTAAATGACCAAGATCTTTAAATTCATGGGGAGTTACATAACGTGCAACAGGAAAGTGATGGCGGCTAGGAGCAAGATATTGACCTATTGTGATCATGTCTACCTGATGTTTACGTAGATCTTGCATGACTTCTATAACTTCTTCTGAGTTTTCTCCTAGTCCTAGCATAAGCCCTGATTTGGTAGGTATACCTGGAAAGCGATTTTTAAACTCAAGTAATAATTGTAGGGACCATTTATAATCTGAACCTGGTCGTGCTTGTTTATATAAGCGCGGTACAGTTTCTATATTATGATTAAACACATCAGGTAATTCAGGTGCGATGGCATTAAGAGCGATTTCCATACGCCCACGAAAATCTGGGACTAGCACTTCTATAGTTAACTTAGGGCAATTTCGACGTAATGCTTGTAAACATGCAGTGAAGTGAGCTGCTCCTCCATCACGTAGATCATCCCGATCAACAGACGTTATAACAACATAGCGAAGACCCATTTCTTTAACTGTTTTTGCGAGATTTTTTGGCTCTTCTGGATCTAATGGATCAGGTCGTCCATGGCCAACATCACAAAATGTGCACCGACGAGTACATTTGTCTCCCATAATCATAAAAGTAGCCGTTCCATGACTAAAACATTCACTCAAATTTGGACAAGAGGCCTCTTCACATACAGTATGAAGGCGATTTTCTCGTAACATAGTTTTAAGTTGGTCGACCGCTGTTGTTGTGGGCAATCTTATGCGAATCCAATCTGGTTTACGTAATGGAGCAGTGGGTTCAATTTTTATAGGTATGCGGGACATTTTTTCAGCTCCGCGTTGTTTTTGACTAGGATCAGGTGTTTTAAGTTCCATAAATTTTTAAAATTTATAATAAAGAAGTAATTTTAGCATACAGTTATAGGATATAATTTCGCTTAGCATGATTTTTGTTTGAAAAAATTTTTTAAGTAAAAGTAAATCTGAGTTAATAATTACTTTCAAGAAAGCTTAGCATTTATAAGTCTCGATTAGTTGTTTAAATTGATTAGTAAAGTCATTTGCTACAGTTGTAAGATCAGAGGGTCCCCCTAAATCAGAAAGCTGAGTAATAGCAAGCTGACTCATACCACAAGGATTAATACCGGTAAAAGGATTAAGGTCCATGGCGACATTAAATGCTAGGCCATGATAACAATAACCACGTCGAATGCGTAGGCCAATGGAAGCAATTTTAGCAGAGTTAACGTAAACCCCAGGAGCTTCTTTTCTTGCTTGAGCAATAATGTTGTAAGTTGCCAGTAAGTTTATAGTTGTAGTTTCTAGAAGAGAAACCAACTCACGAACCCCTAGATTAAGACGGCGAAGATTTAACAGTGGGTATATAATGAGTTGACCAGGGCCATGATAGGTTACCTGTCCGCCGCGATCAGATTTTTCAATGGGAATATTCCCCGGATTTAGGATATGTTCTAATTTGCCGGCTTGGCCTAAGGTATAGACAGGATCATGTTCTATGAACCAAATTTCATCAGGGGTTTCAGGGTTACGCTTATCAGTAAATAAGCGCATGGCTTGAGCGATAGTATTAAAGTCACCCTGTTGTAAGGGGCGTACGATGAGTTGCTGATTTTTCATAGCGCAGAAAGTATACTTGATCTCTATATTTTGTTGAATAGGCGAAGCGTTAAATGTTAAAAGACAATGCTATTTAATTTAATTAAGTCCAATTAAATGGCATATTATATAACTCAATTTCTGTTAACATAGTGGATGTTCTCATGAGTTAGGATGGGTTATGAAAAAATGGTTAATATTTCTTTTCTTATCATTATGTGCAACAATGAATGTCATGGCTTTTTCAATGCCTAATCCAGCATCCGTTTATTGTGTGCATCACGGTGGTCGGTTGGAAATGATAAATGAGTCATCTGGTGTTACGGGTGTCTGCGTATTTCCTGACAAGAGCTATTGTGAGGAATGGAGTTACATTAGAGGAATTTGTAAGTCTAGCCGGTTTTATTTGCCTGAGAAAAAAAAGGGAATAAAATATTGCCTCACGCAGTTACCAAATAAAAATTTAGTTATTTATTTATGTAAAGCTTAAATTGATGATAGATAAAGAAAAGTATTTCCATTATTTTAAAAAAATGGAAATTCCTTTGTGGGTTCTACAAGCTAGTGGTAAAAGTTTTGCTACAGAAAAGATTAAGGACGATAATATGTCCAAAAAATCAATGACGCGCGAGCAAAAAATTGCGACTCTAGATTGGCAAAAATTAAGATTGGCGGTAAATAACTGCAAAGCCTGTGATCTCTACAAAACACGCACGAAACCCGTATTTGGTGTAGGAAATCCTAATGCCGATTTGTTAGTTATTGGAGAGGCTCCCGGTGCAAATGAAGATAAACAAGGGGAACCATTTGTAGGTCGGGGCGGACAATTATTGACAAATATGTTGTCGGCGATTGGCATTGAGCGTGGAGATTATTATATCGCCAATATTTTAAAATCACGCCCGCCTAATAATCGTGATCCCTCTTTAGCTGAAGTAACGGCATGCACACCTTATTTATTAAGACAAATTAGTTTAATCAAGCCAAAGTTAATTTTGGCGGTAGGTCGAATAGCTGCCCATTTTTTATTAGCAACGGATGGGTCTATGGCAAGTTTACGGGGAAATTTGTTTCGCTTTGGCGTAAACAAAATTCCTTTGTTAGTTACTTATCATCCCGCTTATTTACTTCGTTCTCCGCGTGAAAAAAGAAAGGCTTGGCAGGATATGCTATGTGTAAAAAAACAATTAAATTCAGAAATTCCCGAGAAAAATGGATAATTACGCCGTATAAAAATAATTTTTCCGAACAGGGGTTTAGTTTAGTCGAGTTGATGTTTATTTTGACTTTAAGTAGTATTTTAGTCGCGCTAGCGTTTCCAGTTTATAATCATTTAATACTTGACCTTCATTTATTTAATTTAACTAATCAAGTATCTTCTGCTTTAAATTATGCACAAAGTGAGGCAATAAGACGCCAAAAAGTGATCACACTATGCAAAAGTAAAGATGGTAAAAGTTGCTCGGGAGCTTGGAAAGATGGTTGGATTATTTTTATAGGTAAAAATTCAACTTCTTCGCTCGCAAATGGAAATTTACTTCTTCATGTTTTTCCAGCTTTGGATCATAGGGAATCTTTAGAATGGCGTGGTTTTCACTCTGACAATTATCTGCAGTTATTTCCAGATGGCTCTATACAAAATGGCCATTTTATCATTTGTGTTGAGACATTTTCGAAGAAAGCGACGCGTTATATTAAAATAAGCTCAACTGGAAGAATAAGAATAGATAGGAAAACTCAAAAAAAACTGGGCGTGTGATGGCTAAATAAGCCTAAAATTTGACTTGTGTATCATTTTTTTTTTTGAGTTTAAGGCGTGAGCAGTTTGTTCTTGCAATGAATTAAAAAAATTCGTATCTTCATCTACTAATAAGTTGCAGCTTATAGGGTTTAATCAATTTAAAAAGCTTGTTATGAAAAAAAATATAATCTTTATCCTATTTATGATAGTTTCAATAAATTCCTATGCCTTAATTCCAGGCTCGTTAGGTGATCTCTCTGATAAACTTTTACTGCCCATGTCTCTATTGACTGGTGCAATGTACAAAATGAGCTTAGCCATTGGGATAGCTTTACTATTCGGCTCACTTATCCAATATAAGAATTATCGAAATAACCCCTCCCAAGTTCCTCTAAGCCGGCCTATAACTTTGTTGGTTTTCGGTGTAATTTTAGTTGTATTACCACTACTTACTAAATTTTCTGAAAGCGCTTTTTTAGTTTCTAGAGTTTCTTAATATGAAAATTCTGATTAGCAATGACGATGGTGTTCATGCCCCTGGGTTATCAATTTTAGCTAAGGCTTTAGCCCAAATTGCAGAAGTAACTATTGTGGCCCCTGATAGGGATCGCAGTGGAGCGAGTAATTCGTTGACTTTGCAGCATCCCTTAAGATTAAGATACTTTGATAATAATATTATCAGCGTTCAAGGTACTCCAACAGATTGTGTTCATTTAGCGTTAACTGGTTTATTAAGTAAAGATAAGCTTCCAGATATGGTTATATCAGGTATTAATGCCGGTTCTAATTTAGGTGAGGATGTTTTTTATTCTGGAACTGTGGCAGCCGCAATGGAAGGTCGTTTTCTAGGGATCCCAGCAATTGCTTTTTCAATAGCTGGGAGTGAACCTATGTATTATTCGACTGCTGCAGAAGTTGCCAAAAGGCTGGTGACGCTTTTATATGAAAAACCAATTCCAGCTAAAACTATACTAAACGTAAATATTCCAGATATTCCATTTGATGATTTAAGGGGATATGAAGTAACACGTTTGGGAACACGTCATAATGCCGATAGGATGACCCCTAGCAAAGATCCAAGAGGACATACTATCTACTGGATCGGTAGTTCTGGAAAGGAAGATGATGCAGGAAAAGGCACTGATTTTTATGCTTTAAGTCAATCACAAGTTAGTATTACGCCCTTACAACTTGATTTAACTCATCATACTGCCCGAAACCAGATCGAAGATTGGATTACTAAAATGGATTCTAGGCTTTAAGTTATTTTTATAGTTAAGAAGTTCTCAAATTTTATCTATTTTAATAGAACTCTAAAATGAAATATTTTTCTAAACTTTATGACAAAATGCTTGCATTAGCGAAGCATGCACATGCTCCTTACTATTTATTTGGTTTAAGTTTTGCCGAGTCTTCTTTTTTTCCTATACCCCCAGATGTAATGTTAGCTCCTATGTCATTAGCTAGGCCCGAATGTGCGTGGCGCTATGCATTTTTGACCACAGTGGCATCTGTCTTAGGCGGATTATTTGGCTATTGGATAGGGAATATAGCTTTTGATTGGGTACACCCTTATATTTTACATTTTGGTTACGAAAATACTTATCTTAGGATTGAGCATGGATTTAACCAATGGAATTTTTGGATACTTTTTTTGGCAGGATTTACACCCATCCCGTATAAGTTGTTTACGATTGCGGCTGGGGCCTTGCATGTTGCGCTATTACCCTTTATCTTGGGATCATTGGTTGGACGAGGCGCACGGTTTTTTTTAGTCGCCTTTCTAATGCGTTGGGGTGGTGTTCATATTGATAAATTATTGCGACATTACATCGATCGATTATCTTGGTTTGTGCTATTACTAGCGGCCGCTGTTTTTGCCTTTCTTAAAATCTGGGGTTAAGAAAGTGTATAGTAAGCAAATACAGAGTTAAATTTCCTAGATTTCAACAACTATAATTACAATTTGTATTTAGCGTATGTATAAGTGCTGGCGCACATAGATTCATTAAAACAATCAAAATTTTTATCCAGATCAAAGAATTCTTAAACTGTGTTAATAACTAACGTTGTTATTAATTATTATCTTTCTATCTAGGGCTAATTCATTCAGGGAGAATTAATATGGGTAACAAAGGAAGTGCATTTAAAAAAAGAGGAGGGGGTGGGAAACAGCGAAATGCCGAAATGTCTGAGCAAGTATTCGAAACTAAACCAGAAAAATTTTTAGTAAGTCGTGAACTTGGAGAACCAGAAACAACTCCACATAAATACATACGACGCGACGAAACACTTGGCGCAACTCAATTATACTTAAACGAAATAGGATTTTCTCCTTTATTAACGGCCGAAGAAGAAGTTTATTACGCCCGACTTATTGCAAAAGGTGATCAAGATGCTCGTAAACGAATGATAGAAAGCAATTTACGATTGGTGGTAAAAATAGCCAGGCATTATAATAATCGCGGATTACAATTTTTAGATCTTATAGAAGAAGGGAATTTAGGGTTAATGCATGCAGTCGAAAAATTTGATCCGGAGCGAGGGTTTCGTTTTTCAACCTATGCGACCTGGTGGGTGCGCCAAGCCATAGAGCGGGCTATAATGAATCAAGCAAGAACAGTTCGCTTACCTATTCATGTGGTTAAGGAATTAAATGTATATTTACAAGCAGCAAGAGAACTGACGCAGAAATTAGATCATAAGCCTACTTCCGATGAAATAGCAAAATGGTTAGATCGACCCTTTGAAGAAGTTGAGCGTATGCTTGGCTTAAATGAGCACATAACCTCTGTTGATGCTCCAGCAAGTAGCGAGGCAGACAAACCTTTGCTTGAAACTTTATCTGATAATCGTGAAAATGATCCTGAACATATCTTAGAGGGTGAAAATTTACGAAAGCGTTTAGAGGGTTGGCTTAAACAATTATCAACCAATCAACGCGAGGTTATCGCGCGTCGTTATGGGTTATTGGGTTGTGATCGCATGACATTAGAAGAAGTGGGCGAAGTAATTGGTCTAACTCGAGAGAGAGTCAGACAAATACAGGTTGAAGGCTTAAAGACTTTACGGAAAATTATGGAGAAACAAGGTTTTTTTTCAAATTTGCTTTATGATTAATTTTTTTAAAAAAAATAAAATAGTTTGAATTATGAAATGGTTTTTTAAATATAAATATAGCATCTCTTATATTATTTTATTAGTTTTACTAAATACTTTATTTGCATATATCCCTTTAATGCAAATATTCAGCACTGAAATTTCCCCCATGGACTGGACGGTGGGAGTTGTTTATGTATTGCGTGATTTTGCACAACGTGAAATAGAGCATAAAGTTATCTTCGCCATGTTTATCGGAAGTTTAATTAGCTATGTTCTAGCAGGTAAAGATTTAGCGCTTGCTAGCATGAGTGCGTTTTTAATCGCAGAATTTGTAGATTGGTCAGTATATACTTTTACTAAACGCCCTTTATCTCAACGTATACTTTGGTCTGCCAGTCTAAGTGCACCTATTGATAGTAGTGTTTTTCTATGGATTATCCATCAATTAAATTGGTTAGCAGTTTTGGTTCTTTCATTAGCAAAAATTTTAGGTGTTCTGTTTGTTTGGTATGGTTGGCGTAGTCGTGAGCGACGTGTGCATGCCAATGATCTAGATATAATGACAATCAAGTCAGATCTGGTGATTTAAATTTGATTTAAAAAATTAAATTATCCTTAAAATTTTCTATAGAAAAAACGGTGTTTACATAACGCAAGGCATTAGTTTATATTGATTTCCGAGGGTTTATGATTTTAACAGGATCATTATTTTATTTAGATTGTCAATTTTTTTAAATAAAAATTACTTTGTTAACACCTGCTTGATGGCTAATATACTTATGTCTTTTAGTTCTTCTAAAACTGATAAAGAAGTATTTAAGGGTGGTAACCAATAAATGGTATTTCCTAAAGGACGTAACCAAGCACCCAATTCCAATGCTTTTTGAAAAATTTGATAACCAATGCGCCGACTTTTTTCTTTTTCTGTTAATTTTAAATCAGCTGCAATGACTGCTCCAATTCCTCGAATATTATTTAATCTTTGTGTGTTTTCATTGATTTCATGCATTAAATTTTTCAAAAATAATTCTTTTTCTTGAACTTGTTGGAATATTTTTTCATCTTCTAAAATATTTAGACATTCTAATGCTACAGAGGCGGCTAAGGCATTTCCACTAAATGTATGTGAATGTAAAAAACTTTTCCCAGAAGAATAATCATCATAAAATAAATTATAAATTTCAGTGTGAGTTAATACTGCGCTCATAGGTAACCAACCTGAGGTTAAACCTTTACTTAAACAAATAAAGTCAGGTTCTACTTCAGCATGTTCACACGCTAAGCCTCGTCCTGTTCTACCTAAACCAGTCATAATTTCATCGGCAATTAAATAAATTCCATGGGTTTGTGTCCATTTACGCAAGCGTCGAAGAAAATCTTGGCTATAGATTTTCATACCCCCTGCCCCTTGGACTATGGGCTCAACGATAATAGCTGCCAAATTTAATGCTTGTTTTTCTAACTGACTTTCGATTTTTGGCCAAATAGTTGAGCAATCAGTCCATAGGGGGTCTGAACTGGAATGTACATAGGGTATATTTTGAATAAAATTAGGTTTTAGTAAATGTGCTTCATAGGCTTTTCGATAGAGACCTAGATCACTTAGGCCTAAGGCCATGAAGGTCTCTCCATGATAACCATTTTGCAGGGAGGTAAATTGGACACGCTGGCTTTGGCCAAGTAATTGCTGGGCGTGCAAACTCATTTTTAGAGCAATTTCAACTGCCGAAGAGCCTTCACTAGCGTAAAATACCTTATCTACCCCTGGGCAGAGAGTACCTAATTTTTCAGAGAGTTGGATGATAGTTTCATAAGTACTATTGGCAAATATTACATGCTCAAAATACTCTAATTGATTTTTAAGGGCAGTTTTTAATCGAGGATGATTGTGTCCCAGTGACTTACACCACCAGCTAGAAATAGCATCTATTATTCGTCTACCATCTGTCAGTTCTACATAAGAATCATAGGCTTTTTTGACAATTAACGGCGGAAAGGCTTCATAATCCTTCATTTGTGAGCAAGGATGCCAAATATGTTGATGGTCGCGATTGATAAGATCCATAAAATAGAGTAAAAAAGGAGCTAGTTAAACATAAAAATGACTGAAAATGCCAATATTTTGCTCCCGGGAAAGTGGCTTAATCTGAAGAATAAAAATATTTCGAGAAAGATTGTGTTAACTAAAAACAATAAAGTAAAATTAAAAGCCTGTATCACAGCGATAAGGCCTTATCACGCCATAAAAAATATTTTATTATTTGTGCCCATATTTGTTGGGCACCAATATTTCAATATTTCTGCTCTAAAAAATTGTTTTTTAGGTTTTTTGGTTTTTTGTTTATTAGCTTCAAGCGCCTATGTAATCAATGATTTGCATGATTTAGAAATTGATAAAAATCATTTTAAAAAACAAAAAAGACCATTTGCTTCAGGGAAATTATCAAATAGAACAGGTTTTTTGCTCGCTCCTTTACTAATATTAACTGCTTCAATTTTTACGATATCATTACCTTTAAATTTTTTAATTGTTGCAATTACTTATTATTGCTTAACCTTATTTTATACATTTTTTATTAAACAAATAAAATGGTTAGATGTTATTCTCCTTGCTTTTTTATATTCAATGCGTGTATTTGCAGGAATGACTTTAATTAAAAATGGATTTTCGTTTTGGTTAATTTTTTTTGTTATATCTCTGTTTTTAAGTTTAGCATTACTTAAACGTTATGCTGAGCTTGCAACTCTACAGACCAAAAATAAATTAGCTATCACGGGTCGGGCTTACATAGCAAAAGATAAAAGTAAAATAGCTTTTTTAGGGCATATGAGTGGTTATTTATCAGTTTTACTCTTTACCTTCTATATTTATTCAGAAAAAGCGCAGTTTTTTTATAAAACCCCTTTATTGCTATGGTTGATTTCTCCTTGTCTATTTATTTGGCTTAATCATATGTGGCAGTTTGCTAAAGAAGGGAAAATCAATGATGATCCGGTAATATTTACAGTCAAAAATAGAAGCAGTTGGATTTTTTTATTGTTAATAATAGTTTTTAGTTGGTTGGCAACTGTAATTAGTCTTCCATTTCATACCCTATAAATCAGTATTTAGAATTGACAATCAGCGGTATTCATTTTATTTTGACAATTTTGTGATTTTAAGAAATTATTATGTTAAGTCCTGAAATCCGTCATGATTGGACACATGAGCAAATTCATGTGCTTTTCCAATATCCTTTTAATGATTTAATTTATCGCGCACATTCTGTTCATCGACAATCTTTTCAAGCGAATGCAGTTCAGATTAGTAGTTTACTTAATGTAAAAACCGGTTTGTGCCCTGAGGATTGTTCATATTGCCCTCAGAGTGGGCATTACAACACCGGACTAAAAAAAGAACCACTAATGACCGTAGAGCAAGTAAAAGTTGCAGCTAAAAAAGCAAAAGAAAATGGAGCTGGACGATTTTGTATCGCGGCTGCTTGGCGTAGTCCTCCAAAAAAAGAATTTAAAAATATATTAGAGATGATATTTTCAATCAAAGCTCTAAATTTAGAGGCTTGTGCTACATTAGGTATGCTCAGCAAAGAACAAGCCATGCAGTTATCTGATGTGGGTTTAGATTATTACAACCATAATCTAGATACTTCACCGGAATATTACAAAACAATTATTTCAACACGAACTTATCAAGAACGTCTTGAAACTTTAGCATGTGTTCGCGAAGCCGGAATAAAAGTTTGTTGTGGGGGGATTATTGGCATGGGAGAAACACAGAAGGATCGAATAGGTCTCTTACAACAACTTGCTAATCTACCGGAACATCCTAGAAGTGTGACATTAAATAAGTTAATTCCTATTACAGGTACCCCATTAGCAAATAAATCCGCAGTAGATTCCTTAGAATTTACGCGAGTTGTTGCAGTCGCACGTATCATGCTACCAACGAGTATGATTCGTTTGTCAGCTGGACGAGATAGTTTGAGTGAGGAAGCGCAAGCTTTGTGTTTTTTTGCTGGTGCTAATTCGATACATTATGGAGAAAAACTATTAACAACAGAAAATGTTACCCCTGACCAGGACAATGCATTGTTAAAAAAATTGGGATTGGAGCCCGTATTACTTGATACCGAATTGGATGCATGTCATTAATATTTGAGCACACATTAAACTTACATAGACAAAAAGGACTACATAGAGAACGCAAAGTCTTGCAGAGTTTGGGAGGTATGCAGCGGTGTTATGAGGGGAAAGTTTTTTGTTCTTTTTCTTCTAATGATTATTTAGGGCTATCCAGACACCCGGCAGTTATAAAAGCCTTTAAACAGACCGCTGATGATTTTGGAGTAGGTAGCGGTGCATCGCATTTCCTTGGAGCTTATAATTATATTCACCACGAGCTCGAACTTGCCTTAGCTGAATTTCTAAATTTTCCTAAAGTTTTAGTGTTCTCTACCGGATATATGGCAAATTTGGGTGTCTTAGGAAGTTTATTACAAAGAAGAGCAGCAGTATTTGCTGACAAATTAAGTCACGCTTCTTTAATCGATGGAGCAAAATTAAATACAAATTTATTTAAGCGGTACACACACAACAAACTGGATCAACTGGAAAAACAATTGAACCAGTGCACTTCGAGACAAAAATTTATTGTGACGGATGGTGTATTTAGCATGGATGGTGATATAGCCTTATTACCATCCTTAATTGAAATAGCTCAGAAATTTTCATCTACTTTATTAGTGGACGATGCTCATGGTATTGGAGTATTGGGGAAAAAAGGGATAGGAATTTGTGAACTTTTTCATTGTAAGCCAGATATATTATCAGGAGGTTTCGGTAAGTCTCTTGGATGCTTTGGCGGGTTCGTGGCATCGAATGAGATCATCATAGAAAATCTAATTCAATTTGCCCGCCCTTATATGTATACCACCGCTTTGCCTCCCGCTTTAGCTAAAGCGGCCCATACAAGTTTATTATTATTACAATCAGAAAACTGGCGTAGAGAGAAATTACAGAGTTTAATCAATCATTTTAAACGGACCGCACAGCAGTTAATGTTACCGATTTTGCCTTCTCAAACGCCGATCCAACCAATTTTAATAAAAAATAACAAACAAGTCCTAGCACTTTCAGCCTATTTATTGCAAAATGGTTTTTTGGTTAATGCTATTCGCCCCCCAACGGTGCCAGAAAATACTTCGCGACTACGAATTAGCTTATCAACGTTACACTCAGAAAATGATGTTGACAGATTGTTGGAACATATAGCCTTGGGTCTAAAATTGATAAAAATAAATGATAATCCAGTTAGAGCAAACACAAATTGCACAACGTTTTAATAAGGCAGCGAAAACGTATGATCCAGTTGCTGTATTACAACAACAGGTTGGAAAATCCTTATTGGAGCGATTACGAGGAATTCATTGTCACCCACAAACAATATTAGATCTAGGCTGTGGTACTGGTTATTTTGAGTCTTTTTTAAAGACATTATACCCGGCAGCTAAAATCGTAGGATTAGATAAGTCGAATGGAATGCTGGAGAGGGCACAACTTAAAGAAGTTGAGCATCAACTTACAGATATAACTTGGGTGAATGGATGTGCTGAAAATTTACCTTTTAATGATCATACCTTTGAGTTAGTTTATTCCAATTTAATGTTGCATTGGAGTAACAATTTCGTCAAATGTCTTAAAGAAATCCACCGCATATTAAAACCCGAAGGGTTGCTACTTTTCTCAATGGTAGGGCCTGATACTTTACAAGAATTACGTTATTGTTGGAGAACGATTGATGAGCAACCACATGTGCACCAATTTGTTGATATGCATGATTTAGGTGATAACTTACTTCAAACCTCATTTGCTCATCCTGTGATGGATATTGAATATTTTACCTTATTGTATACAAAAGCGTTAGATTTGATGAAGGAGCTAAAAAAATTAGGTGCGCAGAATATTGCTAAAAATCGTCAAAGAGGCTTAACACCTAAAGGGTCATTAAAAAAATTAATTCAAGCCTATGAAAGTTTTCGTAGCGAAGAAGGAAAGTTGCCAGCGACTTGGGAAATTATTTACGGACATGCATGGACTATAGAAAAACAATCTGAAAAACAAAATGTAATTAATGAGATCAAAATCCCTCTAAATAGTATTATTCGCGGATAAAGTTTTTAATATTTTGGATAGAGATGCGGCAAATGCGAAATAAAAGAGGCTTTTTCATTCTCGGTACAGATACCAATGTTGGTAAAACAACTGTCGCGGTAAGTTTATTATCTTTTTTAAAAAAGATCGGCTATTCTACTTTGGGACTTAAACCAGTCGCCACTGGAGCTCTTCAAACGGAATTTGGATTAAGAAATTCTGACGCAATTTATCTGCAAAAGACCGCAACTATACCTATTCCTTATGAGCAGGTTAACCCATTTTGTTTTTTGGCACCTATCGCCCCCCATATTGCCGCAGCACAACAGCCTTGCCAACTTAGTGTTGAAAAAATAGTAGGTCTTTGTGAGTTATCGTTAAATTTGAATGCCGATTATTGTATTATCGAAGGGCTTGGTGGAATTGCTGTTCCTTTAAATGAAAAAGAAACAATGCTTGATTTAATCCAGGAATTAGATTTACCTGTCATACTTACTGTGGGTTTGCGTTTGGGATGTTTAAATTATGCTGTTTTATCTTATGAGGCCTTAAGAAAAAGAAATATTCCAGTTGTGGCTTGCATATGCAATCAGATTGATCCTGGTATGTTATTTCATGAAGAAAATGCGTTATATTTAAAGCAAGCTTTAAATGTGCCTTTTTTTAGTTTTGTTCACTATCAGAATCTAAAGACCTTAAATTCTAATGCTTTGATAGACTGGACAAGTTTAATTAAAATAGAAACTGAATTATTTAATGTTTAAGCTTAGCACAATCAGTCATAAAAGAAGCTTTTGAGGGAATTGTACGTAAAAGAAAGATGTCGTATCTTATGATGTGATATATATAATGCTTATATTTGTAGGTTTTTATGAAAGTTTTTAATCTTAGAGTGTTTTTTTTATGAAATTTTTCAAACGTTACCGATTTATTTTTTTAGGTATGCTTTTGTTAACTTCCACCCAAGTGCTAGCAGAGGGAAACCTAAGTCAATTATTGTCTAAAATGCAAACTGCTCGTGCTGATTTTATACAGACGATCCTGAATTCTAGAGGTCAAATTTTGCAGCAGGTACGTGGTAAAATGACCATACAACGTCCTGGCCATTTTCGATGGGAAGTTACGCAGCCCAATAAACAGTTATTAATCGCAGATGGTCAGCATATTTGGTTTTATGATATTGATTTACAACAAATAACTATCCAGAAGCAAAAAATTGCGCACACCGATTCTCCAGCAGCCTTATTGAGTGAGTCTCCCAAAAATTTAACTCAGTTGTTTATTATTCATCCTTTAATGGATGTTCAAGGCTTTACCTTATTTCCTAGAAATAAACATGCATTATTTCAATCAATTACTTTGATTTTTCGAAAAGATCGTCTACGTGAAATGCGGTTAACTGATAAGCTTGATCAACAAACTGTGATTAATTTTTCGCAAGTTCAGATAAACCCTTATTTACCAACAGAGACTTTTCATTTTTTAATTCCAAAAGACAAAGATATCGAAATCGTAAAGGGTTAAATTGAAGGTTGAACTTATGGCACATACTCACCATCCCCATACATTGGTTACTTTAAATATAAGTTTTGCCATAGCAATTTTATTAAATTCGAGTTTTTTGCTAACAGAAGTTATTTACGGATTTATTGCCCATTCAGTAAGTTTATTGTCCGATGCAGTGCATAATTTTGGTGATGTTTTAGGTTTGTTGATGTCTTGGGGGGCTAGCCTTTTAGTTAAAAGGCGTGCGTCAAAACGTTATAGTTATGGCTATAAAAAATTAACTATTCTAGCTGCTTTAGCCAATGCATTATTACTTGTTCTTACCTCTGCTTTAATCGTTTACGAATCAATTTACAGACTTAATAATCCTAGAGAAATTAATGAAGTTATTGTGATGATAGTTGCTTTTGTGGGGATGTTAATAAATGGAGGGACAGCTATGTTGTTTATGCGCCAAAGCACCACTGATCTTAATATAAAGGGAGCATTTTTGCATTTAGCTTATGATGCCCTCATTGCTTTTGGGGTGGTGCTTGCGGGTGCTGCTATTTATTTTACTGGTTGGTTATGGATAGATCCCGTAGTTGGTTTATTGGTTGTAAGTAT